>JAHZND010002280.1:0-22949 GCA_027744115.1 Acrocyrtus sp. NNG-2020
AATAAAAAATTGTAGCATGGAATACCATGCAACACTGCCCCCAAGACAGGTCTGGGGACTGCAAAAGCGGCGATTCTAATCATTATAGGTTAACTCTATGCACATACCTAACTAGACAAATATTTGATTGGGTAAGGAAGTACGAAAAAAAGAGTTTCCTCTACCAAATTTCGCCCTAACTACTCACCTGTATATCCGTAGTGTTCACTCTCTCTCTTTAGCACTGTCAAAATGGTGTGACATAACCTTACATAATATTATTCCTACGTTTTTTTCATTGCACTGACCAAACGAGAGTCCGCGCTACTTAAAATGAATAGTTCTTCATTTTTTCCTTATCACATTTTGGATCTCTCTTTTTTTATCAGAGCGTACTTAATTAAGCAGCATGCTTGTTTACCCCTTTCTGTTGGCAATATAGGTATTGAAGAGAGAGAGAGAGAGAGAGAGAGAGTGCGGCGCGAATCAGGAATCAATAAACTTTCCACGTACAAGCAACACAGACCTTTCCCACTCCACAATATTTTTTTTGAATTTTTGAAAAAAACTGGTTAGACATTACTATTACCTTGCCTGCATATTTGTCTAGGTAAAAATTCAATTAACTTCCCTGTCACTTTCATCAAGGGATAAGCAGCCCGCACAAAAATCCATTGATTCACCCCTTTCTCATATAAGCTTTACTCCAGCACATATTTTTCTACTACCAACTACTGCGTCGGACGCTAATTCACAAAAGTATGAAGAAAATCCCATTTTATGAGTGTTCACGAACCAGCCTCATCCCCAGAACAATAGGGAACAGCTATAGCATTCCGCACATTCATTTCTATAATTTGACACCTGATTCTGTCATTAGAACAACTGAGAAGTGTTTTTGTCACTTTTATCGTAATCTGCTGCAACTGCGACTCCGACCTACTCTCGTAACCATCACCATCTCCATCCCCGGTCCATAATGAGTATTACAAATCACAGACAAAAGGTTCGTACACGTATGCTTCACCACGCTTCCATGTACGTGCAGGTACCCTGCTGTTGTTGACAGCCTACATGAAACCATAAGCCTTACGGCTCTTCTCGGCCCTTCTCATATTATATTTTTTATGCAGGTGAAAATCGAACATTACACAAATAAATCATTCCCTGCAAAGTAGACTGCTCATTTTTTTCTTGTTTCATGTTACTCTCCAGAGCGTATTGTTTAGGAGGGAGGGAGGGAGAGGAGAAATGTAACACTGAATCAATTTACCCAGTAAATCATCGAAAATACATTGTTATGATATTCACAGACACACACACGGCATACTCACCCTTTTTTTCTCTACAAGTGCTGCTAATATTACAAATTTTTCTATAGTGGAACAGTGGAATTGTAGAGCAAGTGAGAAAGTGGAAGGAGGGGTAGTGCCAGTATTACAGAAAAACGGCTGTATTTTTTCACAGTATTATCTTCTTTTTTTAACCTGCCAAGTGCCACATATTTTCCCCTTAACCCTTTAGATTTATGAGGCTTATTTCACCTACTTATACCATTGTGGAGTGTCTTTTGCTCATCATGAGTGTAAAAAATGCATTGCTTACAAACCTACATTATCTCTACCTGTCTCGACTGACACACATATTAAAAACAGACCAAAATAATCTGTTTTCTCATTTTTTTATTCTCCTTCTGGATGGCAATTCCTATTAGCAGAATGGGAAAGTGGGCTTTTACTCATTTTCCTCTAGCATATTACCATTACCATTAAGGGAAAAAAATTAACACTTTGTTAATAACTTAAAAGAGTAGGGAAAAAGCACGTCATAAGCTCCCGAGCTATAATAACGAAGATGACTGAAAGGTGAACGTCACGCTAAGGGGAAATTAGGATTTCTCATTTTTACAATTTTTCCACATTTCTATGAAAAGTAGGCCTTACGGGGGAATTTAAATATAACACATTACGGGAAGAGATAGGTGCCTTGAGGGATGCACCTTACAATTATGCTGGACGGATTGAAGGGAAAATATGTGCATTAGGAGAGCAAAAGAGGGAAATTTATTAATATAGCAGGGCATTTTCAAAAAAAACATTTTTTCTATGCTAATCCATATTGCTGCAAGAGTATATAGTCCTCTCCTATATGTAATTGACCTCTGACATGGAAGATTACGCAGTTCATGTGATAATAACATGAGCCCGGTGTCCGACACTATTATTTTACTTTCAACTCTGTTCCTGTCTCATGATCATGCTTTGAAAAATGTTCGAGCGCTTAACGACTCCCGCCTACCTACCTACCCGCCTACCATTAGTATATGTGCCTCCTTTCGCTTGAAATTATTAGAGTGCCGGACACTATCTGCACTTGCTGAAGCTCTGTAGCCGCAGCAAAACAAGCGCTAATATATCTCCCAGTAATGATAACAGACTTTTTATTTTGGGAAATTCACGACCACAAGAGAGATAGGGTGATGATTGCAATTGGCGATCAAGATGGAAAAGTGATAGAAAAGTGAACTAAATAGCATATATTAAAGTTTGATTATGAGTGTGCTCACTCATGATGCTGCACCTCTAAACACTTCACTCCACTTACTCATTATAAATTACGTATGCATTATTAAAAGGCGTTTCGTCATGTCTTTTTTGTCTTCTCTCATCCGTCCATCCTAATAAAATAATGAAAATCCCTTTAAAAAAGTTTTCACGACAGGAGGAGGGATAAAAAAAGTGTTTTTCCTCTTTTCTACACAATTTTTCAATTTAACCCGAGAAAAAAATAAATATCGTGCAAAAAAACTTTTTTTCTTTTTAGTTTGGCTCAGTCCCATACTGAGATTTTTGGATTCTCATTTTAGCAGTGAAAAGTTTTTTTCTTGGTATCCCGCCGAGCCCGCATTTTTTAAAGTGAAGTGAGCAAAAGAAGTGTTAAAACGAAAAAAGCACCTTCCTACATAATGCTTTATTGCACAACTCATCATCGTACTTAAAGGATGGAACTTCCTCAGAGAAAAAAAACATATCATGATGACATCACACAGCGTTGTCTTGTTCCTTCGCGTATCAACGCTATTCTCTCTTTTTTATACCTTTTCCACAATCCAATCCTCGTAAGAAGAATTTTGTTATTTTCGATGTTAATTCCCTACTCGTATCAACCTTTACATGATGTTTTTCCTTCAGGACCGACCCTCCATGACAATAAATCCTTCTGTCGTTGTCACCAGAAAACGAGAGAAAAAGGTGAGTAAAAAGTACTAGCTGAAGCTGAAGACAAGCTCAAGATTACAGTCAAAAAGATTTTTGCTGGAGAGAAGATTGTGCATTTTTCCTAAATCAAGCGGAGAACACAAAACTGGTAACAGTTGCATAGTCTCGTTATCGACTTCTCCTTTGGCGAGGAAGGAGTATCAGAGCATCCGAAATCCAAAGGTCTTCTACAAACAAACGGAATTGTCAATTGTCGAAAAAAAAACATTTGCTTGCGTTTTCGGCAAAGTTAATCTTGAGAATACCGGCTTAGAAGCTTGCGAGTGGTCTTTTTTTCCTTTTCGCCCGAACGGCTTCACCCCCCGAAGCCAAGTGATAAGGTAAAAGACAAGCTGCATCACTCCAGGAATGCACTGCTGTCAGAATGCCAGAAAATATATGCAGAGAATACAGAAGGAAAGCCCTTCACACATGATTAATTTGTAATTACTATTTTTAATATAATTATATTGTTAGAAATATCCACTATTGGCTATAGGTACACTGAAATAGTGACTGAAAAGGGTGGACAAGAGCAAAATGGTTCAAAATGAATGATCGACCAAAAGAGAAAAATGTATTTAGACCATTTTCTTAAAAATAAAAGTGAAATGATCTGACAGACAGGAAAAGTTTGCCTGTCCAATTCCGAAAAAAACAAGTTCTCTTCTGGAGTTCACAGCGAGTTGTTCCTGTCCTGTGCAGAGCAAGATCTTGATTTCGATCCGTGCACACAGCCCTAAAAAACTTTTTTTTATCATCACAAATGATAATGATCGTATTTCAGTGTTTTAAGACACCTGGTGGTGATCAAAAAGGTGTTTTCCACTATCCATATCCCTTTCAGCCTCTTTTCTAAAAGAACTGCCCAAAACTATATTATTGACTACTGCAGTATCGCTCACTTTTTTCAGATTAGAGAAAAAGCGTTTTTCCTTTTAGTGTTCATCTTACGAAATGCAACATGAACCTGTCCGCCAAGTCCGTGTACGCTCTTCTCTCATTATCCAAGTACTTTTTCTTCATCAGTCAAACTCCCGTCTTTTCTTTCCTAGGATGCAAACACCCATTACACCACACATTATTACACAACAAGGCTAACTAGCAGGAGGAATTAACGATAATATTCCCCTTCTTTATAGCGCATTTACATTCACACACAGGCAGGGCCACAAGATAGATATTTTTTTATCATGTGCTCTTCATGTAAATTGCCATGAAGTAATGTTTAAGTAAAACGGTAGAAGACGCATCACCCTCTCATTCTCAATCCTTCTTGTTTTTCTATCATCGTATCAGGGTGGAGTAACCAAACACATCTCATCAAGCATCCTCATCATCATCTCGTCCTCTCCTTCCCATCAACTATCAACATCAACCAGAAAAAATATAATCTTTTCCCTCTCATCTCATCATGCATCACATCTCATCTCGTCTCGGCTATCAAGACCAAGCGCAGCGCTCTCTCCATACCTGTTACCAACAATTAGACTGGAGATTCCAAAATTTGGATAAATTATGATTATGATAAGAAAACCGCAGCGAGCAGGGTTGAAAATAATTTGCATTCATCATCCGAAACCAACCACCTCATGCACGAAATTTAGAGAGCAGGGGAGCACGTTCACTATACTCCCCAGAAAAATATTAAAATATGAAATGTTTTACTAACGACTTGAGCCTTTTTGGACTTGTTTGTGCATAAAAAACGTAATATCTTGGATAATATAATAGGGATAACACTAATAATAAAAAAAATTCGAATTTCTCGGACTTGGTGGTATAGTGGTAGTTGTAGTGGTGTGCTATTATTACGATGTGGTTGCCTCTGCATACTTAACACGTGTGAAAAAACCCCATTACGGACTCTTTTTTTCCGTGCCAGTCTAATTTGCACTTTTCGGCCATAAGCTATTATCACCAGCACATATCAGCAGCGTTTTTTTTCATATTCATGTAATATTAGCCATTTAACATACGCTAAATATATTCAATATTTGTACAATTGACAGTTGGAGGGATTCACAGGGAGTCTGGATCAAATCAAATAATATTTACATCGCTTTCTGCTTCCTCGGAGAAGAACAACCCTAAAAAGCGCATAAACCACCTACCTACCACACACTCGCCTCCGTGGAGAATGATAACAATAGACAGCAGAGTCACACAACACCATGTGATGGCATGTTGTAAAAAAGGTGGTTTATTTTGCATTTCGCTGGCTTGTTGAGCAACAACTAAATATGTGATATATGCTGATAACATCCTCCTCACAGTCATCACATCTCTCCTATTAAAAAGTTGGCAGGGGAGACCGAGCAGGTTTCAATTTGACAAACCTGTCCACATTACTGGCATGTGATTTCGTACTAATGTCCACCCTCATTTCCAAGAATTCTTTGTCATCGTGTAAAAAACGTAAATAAAAAGTGCCTTTCAGCTAGAAAGATGTACTCACAAACTCACAACATTATTTCCACTGAAAAAAGTCCAAATAGCAAAAATCTTTTTTACGCAATTAGGATAAAGAGGAGAAAGAAGATGCTTATCGAATTTGATGACGGCATAAAAATCGGTGGGTGAATCTGTCACAAAACAGAGAGCTTCATGTCCCTCTCGTTTTTTATTGTTATGACAGTGCAGATTTGGAAAAGCAGAGCTATTTTTTGTGGTTTTCTTTCCAGTTACGTGATTTACCCAAGAAAGTCCTTTCATCAAGGGGACAATATTTTTAGATTGTGCACTTCACCACACTCCTAAAGATTCCAGAATTAAAAAAAAAAATCAGTTGAGGAAATCAGTGTGAGAATAAGAATGGGGAGCAAGGGAGCTCGAAAAAAAATTACACCTGGTTTCTCATCAAGTGACAGAGGACATGCTGATCATGACGACAACTTCAAGATTGTCCTGTAAAAACTTGTAAAAGAAAATTTGTTGGGCACATTCATACACACAACAAAAAGGGAAACGGCAGGAATGCCGACTTTCCGAAAATGATATTTAAAGGTGAGTGGACAAGTCCCATAATGATCTTGTTTGTGAGTATTTCCTCAATGAATGGAAATTGTTCCACCTACAAACAAGATCAGAAGTACGTATAAGTATTTCGGGAACGGTAACCGAAAAGAGGAAAGCATTCTCCAGACTCTTTTCCTAAAGTTTATTGCTTTTGTAAGGAAGATAATAGGATACAGGACCGACTCTGATCAGATTTTTTTTTCTTCCAGCGCAAGGATTTCAGGTTCACACATGAACGCGCTACAAGAAAAAGCATATAACAAGAGTAACAAAAGGATAAATAGGAGCCTCTTAGTGACAATGAATATTTGTGTGCTGCGTCCTGTGAAAAAAGGGAAATATAGATCCAATGACTAAGTGCACTGCAGAAGGCCCATTCACAAACTTATGTATTTCCTGCACAAAAGGTGAAAATAGTGGAAATGGACGAAAACTGAGTTTTAAACCCAAAATATTTTAGCAGGGTTCATTCAACTGAGTTCCAGCACTTTTTCGACATGAAGCTTTTGATTACTGTAAGGATGCATGTGTCACAATAGAACACAACCTTTTGTCTGTTTTGATCATATTATATCGATTTCAGAAGCCACGGAAGTTCCCCTTTTGTCAACCGACCTAACTCAAACATAAAATACAATATTCCAGGGCATAAGTGTGCGTAGTATATGAGCAATGACCATCTCAAAAATTTTGAAAGCAGAACTAGATCCTTTAATTTTTTTATGAATGGATGACGTTTGCATTTTATAAAAGGCTATTTCATTTCTTCCTCCGAGAAAAAAACTCTTTTCACAAACTGAAATCATTTTTCTAAAAAGTGGTTTTCTAAAAAAATATCTGAATTGGTTAATGTTGTAGCGCTGCAAAAAAACGCATTGTCCCCCGTGAACATCAATAGTTTTTGCTCTGGACTTTAAGACTTGACAGGTTTCTTTCTTTGCCGGTTTGGCTCTTCTCTCCGTGGTTCCGGTTGATCGTGAGTGCCTTTGCCTAAAGCATGCAACTTTTCACATAACAAAAGAGTACCTTTTTATTCTTAATAGCTACCCAATGAGCAAATGAGCCTAACGATCCGCACCCTATTACATCTTGTTTCGTTTCGTAGCCTCTTCTCCTTCAAAGAAAATAATGCCCCATCAAATATTTAGTTTGCCTTATCCCTCCTTGTCCTTACATAACTTCTTCACCGGTAAATTCAGCTCGAAAAAAACCAATTCATCAGGAACAATATCGGCCAAAACTGCTTTTATCCATTAATAGAAAAACAATATCAGTGCACTGCGCTGGCCTAGCAGCTCCAGGGCATTGTTTGCTCTTATTAGCGTCATCATCGTGGACGAAACTGGCCTAAAGTGGTCCGACTTTTATTCATCTCACATCCAACAAGAAGTTGATGATGATGAACACTTCTTAAAATAAAACGAGACGTGATAAATTCTCCTTTTTTCAATTTTCAATTATCTTTTTTTACAATTTTTTAGACACTCCAAACAATTCTCATTTTTATTTCTTGAACCGCGCCGAATTTCAAATAAAAGTCAGTTCGAAAAAATTCCATCTTTTATTTAGCACGGTGCATTCTTTTTCTCTCACGAGAGAGTGCGCATATAAAATGTGACTAGTTAACAATTAAACTGACAGCGTACATCAGGATCGTGTCTGTGTGTGTTTTTGTTACACGATACAAGTGTTTAAATGTGTTTGGACTAGATAATAAGATAGTTTACGACACATGAAAAAATGCTCACTGATCATCCTAAACAAACGAGAGGAGAAAAAAAGATCAGATAGGTAATGAATGGAGAAGGCTAAACAGGTAAATTTTTTAAAAATATAATAATAATGTGTACATCAAAAAGATGATAAGGCAAATGGCTCTGTTGGATGCGGACGTGTATACATGTAGGTAAACAGATACACACTCTCAAACACAATGCGAAACAGAAAGGACCATCCTTAACCTTGTTTGATGGAATGATGGCCCGAATATAAAAAAAATGATTGCTGAGCGGCATCCGTCTAACTAAAGAGATTAAAAAGATCGCACCTCAAGTACCGCTCTGTTGGGCTATCACTACTGCACTCTCCATCCACAAAAAAAAATGTGCATTTTCCTCCTCGCTCTTTCTCTCTAGCTTCAGCTCTAGACGAAATGAGAAACCAACCACGGACTCCACCACCGGCATATTAAAAGCGACATAAGATTTTTTTTTATATTTTATAACGTGCACACTCCCATTATGTTCTCCTGCGAGGTGGGCATATTATCGATGATGAGTTATACAAGCTTGAAAAGCTGATAACGATAATGTAATAACAATAATACTGGGTCTTTTCTTCTCTTCTTCTAAATAAAAGTTGGCAAGTGCATACAAAAAATTATTGCTAAAAAGGACGGCTTCAAACAGTCATTCACTTTTGGTTAGTGGAAAAACTCATTTTATTTTTTCGCAACGATGCACCCGAGAATTAATAAAAAAAACTGCATATGTAAAGATAACATGTCCTATCGATATTAAAAACGCTCCCTTTTCTATATAATCCACTTACCATATGCTTTATGATGTATTTATGCAGAAATGAGAAAAAAATATTGTCTTGTCCATCATCTGTCCATGCTGAAAATCACTTAGCCACTATTTTGCCTTTTTTCTTCCCTGTCCACCCTTTTGAAATTGTGCGTTGAGTAATTTTCATGTGGTGAGAGGACTGAGAAGACAATAGAAAACTAGACAGTTAAAGTGGGGATGAGTTTGATGAGCTTGCTGGAGCAGTCACACACACTCACAAACAATTTTACACACCCCCTTCCTCTTTTTTTCCTTTTTCTTCTGTCTTGGCAAAAATGCCGACATTTGTTTTTTTTTTGCACTGAAAAGTAAAGACAAGAAGGGCTATAGTTTTGTGTGTAGGTAACAAATAACTTCTTTTTTTTCTCTCAATCAAGTGTAAGTGTATAGCGGCTTGTTTTCCTTTCTTCTTATTATTCTGGCCAGTGCATAAAGAAAAAAAAGGATTATGGGCATGCCACACACATATGAACTACTCTTGAGAAAGACAATATTCATCAAAATGAGAGATGGGCAGGAAGAACACTGTCGGTTTTTCCTTTTCATAATACACCATTGTTTTCGGCTCTTAATTATCCATATCAATTAACAGTTTTGCGGTTGTTTCCCCTACTTTTTTCCTAACGATATATTATGACTCAATAATTACCACGCTACTTAAGAGCTACCTGGTTTAAAAGTATTTGCAGAGATACCTTGTAATTTTGGGTCGGCGCTAATTGTTTTATTTGCGAAAAATTTGCACTTTATCAACCGCATAAACTACGCGCTACTAGTCATTTTCTCTAAATACTGGGCAAGCTGCATCTCAAGATCCATACAAAAGTAGATGATTTAAGTTAAATGATTAAATTCATCTTTTTTCCATTTCCTACAAGCTTGACTAGGTATGTACTGATTTTCCTTTGAGGAAACAAAACCAAATCAGGATTGGATTTTGTTTGAAGAAACTGCATCAACTTTTTCGAGCTGAGAGTCAATATAAGAAGTAAAAAAAATTCCATTCTTGATAAAAATGATTATACTGACCCATAATAAGTGGCTTATCACCAATTTATCATTTATCATTATTGCTCTCTATCTCCCCTCTACCTACTTAGCAGTAAACAAACCAATTCAGAAATAATCATTCATCTAATGGAGCAGTTTACGATGATCACAGGATGTAGAGCACAGAGAGAAAACCGACCAACTGTCTTTCTAAATTACCGAGAGGAGCTAAACACAAACCGTGGCAGTAGCATCATCATCATCAAAATCTCACTTGACTTACACTCACCTTTCTGCTTGATTTGACTTCTTTTATTTCCTGATTATATAGCTATAGCTTAATCACAATCATATCGTTGAACTCATTTCTTATACTGCAACTTTGTACCCATTTTAACCGTCTCACCAATTGAGCTCCTTTTTTCTGATTGACTGCAACTTAGGTACTGGCTGTACATGCTTCGACTGAGCATGAGAAAAAAATATGTTTATTTTTCATAAAATAAGTGGCTGATGCCGAATTTCAATAACAAGCCTTTCTCTAACGACGTTCTGTCAATAAGCAGTTAGCAAATTAGACATCCACTTTTTCAAAATAATATATCATCGGTGGAAACAAGCTTGTTATCTTTGAGTCGGTCAATCTAAAATCAAAAAATATTCAAAATATCTCAAATAAACGGAGTAATGATTGTGCGCGGCACTAAATCAAGCCACTCATATTCGGCGGTTTATGAAATTTTCTTGAGCAGGGAAAGTGCCTGGAGAACTGATGGAGTGCCTTCTGCTGCCATTACTCATTACCAAACAATGCGGATTAGCTGCCATCACCACTCCTTTCTCTATTCTGTAGCAATTTCCTGACCAGTGTGATTTACAACGCATGGAATTGAAGCTTACGCGTACTTGTGAAAATCTGAAATTTTTTGTATACTAGCTTGTTACACGCAAGCATGGGGTAATCAGTTACAAAAATCAGAGATTTTTTTACGGCAAAAAAAGAACTTTTGGGTTTTTGGTGACTTTTGATAAGAATTTTACGATGAAGCCTTTAAGCTTTAAATTGCACTAGTGAAAAAATGCAGAATTAATATTATGACTGCTTTTCTGACGTTTTTACTCCCATTTTCCTCAAAGGAATAAAGTGAACTATTCCTATTCTCATTCTCATTGATTGGTTGATTGACAGTGCAGAGCTTTGTGAATTTCAATTTGTGCATTCCAGTGGGCAAACAAAGGACAGCATTCTTCTTCTTTTAACCTCTTTTAACAGCTTTTAAGTAGCAAGGGAAGAGTGCGCATTAAGCTAATAAGGAAAATTTATCTCTTTCACTCATTCCTCTTTCTCTCTGGCTTNAATTTATCTCTTTCACTCATTCCTCTTTCTCTCTGGCTTTTATGAGACGACTTGCAAACATGCAAACTAAATTTGAAAAATTGACAATGCCACTACGGAGGGCAAATTGGCAGCAAAAAAAGTTAAATCTACACTGCACATCAAATTACTTAGCCAACCGGGGAGGGAGACATTTAAAAACTCACCACAAAACCATGTTTTCTCCTCGTGAACAATTTTTCCTTAAAGAAAAAAAAATCCTCTCTTTTTTGGGGGTATATGGCAAGAAGTTCCTAAGCACAGCAGACCAAATCACGTTACGCATCTGTCTAAATAATGCCACCATCGCCACCAAAATCATTTAAATAATCTTGCCTTTCAATCTCTGCAACAATTCCTTTATCTCTATAGCCAGTTTTCACAGTCGACAAAAAAACTGCAAAGAATAATAGGAGCAGATAAAGCATATCAAAATCAAGTCAATACCCAAATGGCCGCAGTCAATGCTCTGAATCAGATACGACTATACGACTATGACAATCTCCTTTATTTTTATCCACTTAAAGCAAACTAAAGAAGAAATAAATGTCCACTCTCTATCTAAATAACATCATTTTTTTCATTCTTTTTCCGACTTCACACATTTAGCTTGCTCTACTAAAGCTGGCGACCAACAGTTACAGTAGCAAAAAAATATATATTGTGAGCCTCCACTATAAACTTTGATATGATATGATGGCAAAAATTTAATCTTAAAAGTATCGCGTGACAGAAGGCTTCAACGAGCTCCATCAAAAATACGTTTTCTTTACTAAACCGTTTTTAAAATATATTTTTCTTGTTAAAAAGACAACATCCAACTTACTGTTAGGCTCTCTTATACCTAAGTGGGTGGTCTTACACTCCACTCTCCTCAACTACAACAATTTTTTTCTCTTCTCTCTCTTCGTCCCATTATTTGTTTGTAATTTTTACCCACTAACTAGTAAGCAGCACACACACCCTGTAGGCCTGGATAGATAAATATACACTTATGGCTTCTGGCAGCTACTTTTTTATATACGCAATCTGCTACTCATTTTCTCTCTCAAAAAATCACCTTATCAAAGGAGAAAAAAAAATTCCTGAATATATTTTTTTTCATACGTCTGTCCTACTACTGAGCGCAGTGGATAAGTACATTAGCAATTTTTCAACTTGTTGTACACCACCGCTAACAATATCTCTTTCTAATTTTACTCTTCTACTTAGAGAGCGGCTTCGGCGGTCCTATCTTCTTTCTCCTACTATGCATACATAAATACGAAAAAACTTTTTTTTATAGTTGTACGCTCACTCTTACACAAATACAGCCTCAGCTAAAAGGGTACCTTTCATTAGTAATTACGATAATAGATGCTGCAAGTCGGTAGTCGGCTTTTTTCTTCTTCGTCAGTCTACTTTACTTAACTGATAGGCCAATTTTACCCTTGTTTATATCCTCTTTATGATCTTTTTGATGTGTGTACGAAGAAATCCTTCATCTCTGCTCATTTCGTTTTTTTTTCTCTTTCGAGTCTTCCTTCCCTGTGTAATCATATCCACACCTGATTTTTTTGATTGGTTACACACGAACAGTAATCAAGCCAGAGAGGAAAGAGGATCTGATTATTTTGCATTTATATGTAGTTTGGAAAATCAGCTTTTTGTACTGTAATGACACATGATCAATTTTCAAGATAGTTTGCTAAAGCAGACAGAAAAAATGACGCTCGGCTGGTGCTGCTGGTGCACAAGTGCTCTCTGTTTTGCTCAAGGAGGACCTACATTAGAACATTAGTCACACATTTTCCTTTGTTCAAATTATCAACTCTTAAAAAAATTTGTTATTTTTCTACTACTGTATTCCGCAGTGTGTGTGAGGAATCCTTTAAAAAACCACAACGCAAACAAGCCACTTGTTACATTGTACCTCTTTAATGGTAATTGGTGCCCTTTAGCGATGAACAATAGGCTGGATGAATCAATGCGCCTTGGTGCAGCACAATTTCCCTCATTTTCCTAGAAATAGGACTTTTTTATCCCCTTCTCTCATGCAATCGCATTCATCATGGAAAATGGAAATATGCGCGCAAACTGGATAGATCCTTCATTTCAGTGAAAGGGATGCAATATTTTTTTTCTGAAAACGAATGATAAAATGGTAGTCAGGCGGCTTTTCTGCATAAGACTGATCATTCACTTGTCATTATCACCACCATCATCAATCGATATCTTGTTTAGCAGGGAAAACAAACATCAGCCCATTTTCTCTGTGAGGGGATGGATGCAGCAGACTACAGCCCAGTGCGAAATCAGGATTTACCCAGCTCGTTTTGTCCTGTCTATGAAAGAAGAATTACAGTAGGAGTTGGTGCTAATTATCTTGTCAAAGAAGTCAAAGACGGCACTCTTCTCATAAATCAAAACTGATTCGCAGTGCACCGACTGCATTTATAAAGATGCTTATAGTCAGTCTGCAGCGGATCATCCTTTTTCGTTAAAAAGAGGAGCTAGGTAATAATTGTAAGTTGGCTGATCGCCTTTTTGACCTTTTTCTTTAAAGACATTATTATCAACGTATATATCCAACAAGATCATTGCCATTTTACCGCTTAATTTTCTTCACGGAAAGAAAAATGAATGAGTCAAAAAAGCGGAATGTTTTTAGTCATCAACGAAGAGCGCCAACTCTACACCTCCGCCGTTTCACCGCTCCCATATTTAACCAAGCCCTCGACAGAATAACGAGAATTCAATCGAGAAAATAAATACATTACAATTGCAATTAATGCACGATTTATAGTTTCCTGCTGTCTACTACTTCTAGCACATGTAGCCAGACGAGTACGCCATGATTGCTTCCCTTACCAGCTCATCGGCTCAATTGAGCGTGTCCACGAAGGAGTTGACTGCAAGCCACAACCAAAAAAGACTGAAATCATTATTTTGCTGCAGATCGACCAGATCAGAAAAAGATTTTGAAGAATTTGTTCTAAAAGAGAGAAAATCCCATTTCACAGAAATACTTCTTTAAAGAAATGGATACCACTGGACACGCTATAATCATAGACCACCCGCAATCCTAAAGTATCACTTAAACCTCTTTCTTTACGTATGAAAAAACCTCAGGTGAAAAATAAAAAAACCAACAAAAAAATGAAGGAAATTACCCCACCATGTAATCACAAAGCTTATGGTCTGTTAACAACCAAAAAATGAGATTTTTTACATTTCTTTGTGAAATAGGTAATATTAAGGAGTACCCACCACCAGGTAAAGTGCGCGTAATTACAAAATTTAAGGTACGGTCGGTTCGTAACTTACAAAAAAATGACAGCAAACACACAAAAGGAACAGATCATCTACCTTGCGCCCCCAACACCGTGTCATTTACTTATTCCCTTCCGTAATCAGTATAAATAGCAAGTAAACTTGTGTATGTAATCATCCCAGCAGTCCTCTGACGATTTCAAATAACACCTCTCCACTCCAAACCCTGTCGAATCCTATCTCTATCGTAATATTTCACTGATGCTGTGATTTCAATTATCTGGAAGCGCTAATAAGACATATAGGAAAAGAAATAATGAGCATGGTACTCAAAAATTTAATCTCAACTTTTTGAAAAAAATTCATTCTAGCTTAATTTAAACTAGAAAAATGTGAGACGGGCTTATTCAAACAGAACAAGGTAGTGTGGCCGCTACGCCATTCATTTTCAGTTGCGAAGTATCTGCGGCCGACCGGCACCTGCCAGTAAACTCTTCAACCCTTTTCATTTCAATAATGAATAAGTAATTCTGACTGGTTGGAGAGTAAGAGTAAAGCACTTCGGAAAATCATTACTGCTGCTGCAGCAAACATGATCATCAGCATCATAATCATTCCCCACATTTCAAATCCAATACAATTACACACAAACAAAAGGAAGAGTGGGAGAGAATCCGAAATGTCGAAGGATCGATAAAAGTATGAATCAAATTTGGTGTGTAATTCCGCTCCTTGCATTTGCACTGTCAACGTTAAGGAAAGTCTGGAAAAATGCTTTACATTTCCTACTTCCTATTCGGAAGATATGTACATATCCGCTGGATATTTTATAGGAATCATTAGGGCTGTGTGCTTTCCCTTCATTTGTATAATTCATCATCTATCGTCCCATTAATAGATTCTTCGTAGGGGTACCTATAAGCATTCCCGTGTTCCCTATTATTATAAAAAAAGGCAATCCAATTCACTTGTCATCGTATACATCACTGGAAGATGATCAAGCTTTAAAAAAAGACTTTTTTTATCAAGCTTACAATTTCCTTCCTCCATTTCATCACTCGTCCTCGCACTGGTACATATCGACCGTGCACTCTTTTCTCTCTCTACCGAGCCATTATTCTTTTGTCGTTACGTCTAACTAGGTACACGGTGCGCATGGAAAACCTTCACATAAGTACATACCCTTATTCATAGTCAACTAACAAAGGAAAAAAGCCGGAAAGATCGATCTCTCATTAATTACGAGCAGAATATTACACTCTTCAGCTCCAGTTCCGCTCATCTCATGCATGTTATATGCATGTATGCATGCTTGATTTCAAGTCAACTCTCTCAGCTCAGTTCTTATACGCACAGCTATAATACGTTCACTTCATAGACTGACTTTTTTTTCTAGACAACCCTTTTTTTTCTCTTCAGTTCTCTCCCGAATTTCCCCGTGAAATAGTTTTCTCCTTTTTTCTCTCTCCGTTTTTAATTCTTTTCTTTTCCCATTTTCTCTCTCCGCGTCCTTTCACATTTTCTGATTGTGATTACTTACTTTACTAAAGCATTCAACCAAAGTTTACCTCATCATTTTCCGTATCAGTTCTTCTCTAAGGTCTAAACCTCTTTTTTTCACTTTTTCCTCCTAACTCCAGAGAAAAAAATACTTTTTCCTTGCTCATTCTTTTCATTTTGAAAGTAGCGCCTTACCAATATACATATAACATAGATTGCACCGCGTATGCTAAATATCTTCACATTTTACATCTCATTCATCATTTTTTCGTTTCGCTGCTCGTATAGCATTTAACTGTTTTTAACGGGACCGTAAAATGCGCACAAAACCTGGAAACAATTAGGTACATACTCCCCAACAGGGGTGGAACTAAAAATCCAGCAGTCATCAGAGTATTTAATCAAATCCTTCCGTTGTTCAGCTTTCCCCAGTTATAAAAACGCACATCCAGTCCCGTCTACTCTTTGGAATAATTTTATTATTCATCCCTACCCGTGTAATAAACCGCAAGACATAAAGTGCATAATAGCTCTACGGTAAGCCAACCAGTTCGTTTCATTTACTTTGCCTAGCCTGTCAGGAAGGAGCACACAATTCATGAATTTTATTTGCTTACTTGCCTTTTCCGTTTAATATTTACTCTGTGGCTGCTGCTTCGAGTATATCAAAGTAAAGCCCTGTTATAACTACTAAACTACCCTTTTTAAATTATCCGCCATATTTTTCTTACTTTACGAAACTGTACTAATAATGTGAGATTAACCATCTTTACATCTGATCTCAAGCTCATGCTGCATGCACCTCTGCCCGCACAAAACAGAATTGCGCTCTGTGTACTATTTTACCAAACATAGTCGCAATAAAATGCTAATCGCTGTTATCATGATGATGTGGTTCCTGAACTAGAAGTTCACTTACCCAACTCCAACTCCCAAAAACGTGCATATCCAGTCTTGAGCTAGTTAAAGTGGTAAAGTGCATTCGATACCACATTTCAGCCTATTTTTTCGCAACAGATTTTTTTATATAAAAGCCTTTCTGGCAGTGCCGAAATGGTCTAAAAATGTAAAAAAAAGCGTAATACATTATAGCCCTTGCTGCTACCGTACTTTTTTTTTCTTTGCTACTTTGTTGCGCTACTAATTTTACTACTTAACGGCGAGGTCTAAAAAAGACACCTAAACCGGAGCGGAGTAAAAAAGAGAAAAGCGAACCTTCTCTCTTGTGTACAAATCTACCTGAGTGAAGAAACCTACAAAAAAATTAAATCAGCTTATCTCGTACTTTTATGGCTTACTTTATTCCACGGCAGAGAAAACGCACAAAATGTTTTTTTCCGTACGCCAGGCTAGACAGTATCAGCTCAGGACTAGTGTACTACTGCTATAGTAGCACCACACAGTGGCCATTCCACTGCCTCCGGTAAAAGTTCTCATGTTCTGCCTAATGTAGTTTAAATGTTCTAAATTTTATTGCACAAATTAAATAATTTTCTACACTTAAAGGAAAAACGCGTTGCGTTGTGGCTCGCAAAGGAGAGTCGAGAGAGAGGGAAGGGGAGACCTTATCAATAATTAGCCA
This sequence comes from Acrocyrtus sp. NNG-2020, assembly GCA_027744115.1. Classification (NCBI taxonomy): domain Eukaryota; kingdom Metazoa; phylum Arthropoda; class Collembola; order Entomobryomorpha; family Entomobryidae; genus Acrocyrtus; species Acrocyrtus sp. NNG-2020. Next base: position 17,524 of record JAHZND010002280.1, read on the forward strand.
AGAAAAGACTTTACTACTTGCTCCTTTTTATTATTATTGGATAAGTGTGTATATAAAAAAAGGAGAATTTCTTCTTGCTACTGTTACCTTCTTCTTTCTTCCCTCTCCTATCAATTCTCCTCATCATCGTATCACTGTCGTTTGGAAAACCTGAAAAGCTAAACAATTTTTCGCTATACACATCCCCTCAACAGATGATGAAATGATAACAGAAAAAACACGACAACACATGCATCCATTTTACAATGCATACATTCCTTATTGCATTCCACCTTGATGCAGCAGCAGTAGTAGCAGTGCTCTCCCTATTTTTTTCTATTCTCATAAAAAAGTGGGTAGTGGATATATATACACTTTAATAGAAATAAACAAAAGGATATTTTTTATCTGATTACTGGATCACACAACATGATACCGACCACATACACATACGCTTATTATTACAGTATGCTCTGCATAATCTCCTTTTTGTCTCACCAGAAATAAGAAAGTTAAAAAAAATCTAATGATTTTTTTCTGCTCTTCTCTCTCTCACTACATATTAAATTGACTTCTGGTTTGTCTGCATTTCTTCCAATTTTTTTTCTTCGCATTTCATCATCCGTCGTATATATCGCCACTTGGACTTGAGGATATCACAAAGTTTTACTTTTCTTAACGAAACATATTTCGCTAAGCAGGCATAAATGAAGGGAGCAAAAGCTATGATGATGTAATCCTCATATTATATTGATGATGACCGGTGACGATGCGATGGAGAATGGAGAAATGGTGACAGGAAAAAAGAGGAAGGAGAAAAAAATATGCAAAGGTGGTACTCTCTGTGGCTGTGGTTATCCTTCTGTGGTCCGGTGTAATATCAGAAGGACAAGTTTTTTTTTTCTTTATCATCCATATCAGATTTTTATTATCAACTTGTTCCTAAGATTCCTTTGAAAATGCACTTTTTCATTAGCCTCTGCTTTCTGCTGATATACTCTCTTCTGCACCTGCCCAACTGGGTTTTTGCGTTTGACATCATTAAAAAGTGGAAAGAGTCTCATCCAGCTACCGCGATTGCTTCTGGACGGAGCCAAGGCGTAAGCCGATACTTTAACGTGAGTTCATCCCACTCTGCCATCCAGCAACAGTGCTGGGGTGACAATAAAAAATATACAAATCTAGGAAGGACGACAGATCGTCATCATCAGCATCACCAAAGGAGGAAATTGATCACTTTGTCTGCTCTTCAAGCTCATACTATTTGGCAAAAAAATATGGGAAACACGCCTCACACAAAATGATAATGATCAGGACAAATCAGATAAAAAAGATTCTCAATCAGAGGCACTGGACCGTGAAAGAGAAACATGCAATCATATTAGTAATGCTGTGCTGAGCTCCACTTCACTTGTCTCATTGTTTATTGAAAAGACAAGCAACAGAATATTTCCTTTTTTTGTCCTTTTCTCTCCGCGGATAGTAATATGAACATGGTCACCTTCACAGGATTATGGCAATTTTCTGGGAAATGTTTACCACACTGCTTTCTACTGGGGTGGTGGAGTGGTGTGGTGTGGCAGTAATAATAAAAGCCTTTTTTTCTCTCTCTATTTTCCTTCTTCTTGTTGATTCGCTATTGCTATTGTCATTGAACAAATGATAGATACATATTTTTTTATATGTTGCGGTGACATTAGGGAGGAAAAGCATGAGCGAAGCTTTTCCCTCCTTCTTATTGGATTTTCCACTTTGTCCCTGTCTCTCTTGTGACCACACAGGCTACTTTTTTTCCCCAAAGTTGGAAGAAAAGGAAACCTGACAAGATTAAGTAAGTGAAGTGGTTTCTCTTTTTTTCCTTAGTCCAAAGACAAGAGAAATGGAGAAAAAGGCAAACAAATAAAAAAAGTCACCTATCAGTAATTGAGAAGGGCACGAAAAAACAGCAAAGAGCTTTTCATTACTTTCATATCTAGGTATCTTTCCTCTCCTGCTACGATTATTAGCAAAAGTTGCGCTGCTATAATCAGCCTAATGAAATAAAAAAAGAGCAGCAAGCCAGACATCTCCTTTTTCCACTCCGTGCTCTTTCCTACTTATGTCAATTTAATAAAAAAATATTTTATTGAGTGAAACGGAAAATTATGAGGAAGATAATACTAAAGAAATGAGCAACCAGCTTACTCTCGGAGAGAATATTATTGCTTTTTTCCACAAAGACAAAACTGGCTGCGTCCGTCCATCATCAAATGCGAATTAATCTTGTATCAGATTTCATCATAACTACTTATTTTTCATGTCCACACTACACCTTTGGCTCTTTTGCGAGATTGCGCTTCTCCTCCTTTTTTAGTGCAGTGGCTGAGAGATGAGCCGGACCATCTACAAAACTCACAACTCACTTGCCTTTTTTTCTGCTGATTATATTTTCGTATTTTATCCAAAGGAGCCATTTGCCAAAGAAGACGAAGACGTCGTTAAGAGGGCATAATGTATACACAGATACTGTGGAATGGATGACGATGATCACATAATAACCTTATCAATTGGAGAACAGAGGTTATCGACTTTATGTAAATAGAGAACGGACGTTTTTCTCTCTGCCATGCCCTGCGTTTTTGCTTTTATATTTGCTGAAGGTATTCAACCGTGCATTTTTACGACCTGACCTATGAAACTCTTATTCTTGCTTATCAAAGCAAGCTTTCTAAATTAAAAAAAGAGCATCATCATCATCATGCTGTTAATGAATGACAAGACGAAGGAGTTCAGCTTCTCAAATTGAAACATGTGTTGGATATTATTTTGTTGTACTTCTTGTCTCTCCTTTTTCTCTCTCGCCAGCACTCATACTCTCCTGTTATCATTCAGAATTGGTAAGCAAAAGTAAGAATAAGTAAGTCGTAAAATATGAAATGGGAGTTATTAGCAAGGTCCTGATTATTATTTTTTATTCCAACCAGTATGTAATCAGTTGCTGGTTTTGCAAATTATTTATGTGGTATTAACTTGATGATAGAACTTAATTCAGGGAGAGCTTCTTCTTCTATCCTCGCTCATCCATTCAGTGCCATTAATGGACACAGCAAGCACAAGAGAAGAAGAGTTCAGCGTACAAACAAAAAAATATATAATTATATGAGCCAGTATCACCACAAATAATTTTTTTTCTCCCTTATCGTCCTCCTCAAAATGCACGTCCGCATGTCCACCATCAGCCACGTAGGTCAAGAAGATCATTTTGTTTTCGCCTCACTTAAAAATCCTTTTATGGGGAGGAGATTGTATTGCAGATACGGAAAAATTGTAGAAAAGAGCATTTTGCTTACCTGAAACAGAGAAAATAGAATTTATTGATTAATATTGCAAATTCTCATTAGCAGCATATCATACAATTATCAGCTAAAAGGCTGTTAGCTAAGCGTAGTAATAAAGCAAGCTACGCAGGGAGGAAAATAACCTCTTTGTCAACTTAAATTATTGCATTACAGCGACATAATGAAGTAAATACCAGGCCTTTTCATTTTTAACCACATGCAAAAAAAATTCTCTTTGTAGTCCAATCAATGTTTCTCTTTCCTCTTTTACTTTCCCTTTATGCATTAATTTTCACGTGAAGAAACAGCATTCCAACCACATGCATGAACTGTTGCGTAGTCTAGTGCAGTGCGGACTCCAGTATAAAATATTTTTTCCTTCTTTTTTTTTGGTGTTGGACTCGTCAGGAGAGCAAAAGTTGTAAAAGTACATCTGGAACTAATGTAACTTGCCTTTTTCTTTGTGTGGTTCCTCACTGTCTCTCTGACAAAAAAACGGGCTGCACATTTTCAGACAGACTTTTCCCTACTCGGAGAACGGTGGAAATGGAAAAGGAGAAAAGATCAAAGGTGCAATTAAGCACCTTTGAAGGGGGTCTATTTGTTCCACACGTTAATTTTCACCATGACTGGCTGTTTTTTTTACCGACACTCTCGATACCTTCTACAGGAGTAAACTATGCATAGCGTCCTTAACAGCCCCTGCCATTGAATGAGCCCGGGAAAAAACTAACTAGGCACATTTAGATTTATTTTGCGTTTTACTTTTTCCTCATTTCTTTCTCTTTCAGTTAAGTTGCTCAGAAAACAGTTTTCTCCTTCCAGTTGAATCAATGTGTGTGTCGCTGTTTCGCCGCGGCAGAGAGAGACGAGTTGTACCGTCCAGGGTTCCTACTTTCTACTATATTTTTTTATTACTCGCTGTTTTTTTCCACTTCAGCGTCCTCCCCTTTTTTGCCAATCTCTATGGCCCTTCCCTTAAAAACATACAATTTTTTTAGAGCCCTGCCGATTTCCACAGGATACACTCGTGCGGATGATGAGAGTCAGATAAAGAAAAGGCGGTATGATAAATAACACGAGAAAAACAATATTGACTCAGCTCAAAAGAAGAGTCTCATCCATAGGTAATAATTCCGAATAACAATGCTTGTTTAATCATGGACAACATCCCTGTCCTCGTCATCATCAACTGTGAAGACTGAAGGTTAGGCTTTTCAGAGCTAGCCGAACGTAAAAAAATAGTTTTCAGCTCTCACTACCAGTACCAGTTTTTGCTTTCAGAGTAAAAGTTTTCGCTCTGGAAATAGCATCTCATTTCTCAGGACTGGTGATGTGGACAGGGCCTGGCAGAGCACACCTAATCACAGGCCATTTCTAGCCTGCTGTTGCTGATTTTCGCTGTTTTTAGACCAAACCATTTTTTTCTCTCTCGAAGTCTAGAATGATCACGTAAAAAAGGAGATGACGGGCTTGTATACCTTCATCATAATCACCATACGCAATATCCTATCAAGTTGTCACACCAGCCCAAGATCATAAAATTTTTCCCTTTGATCTTTTTTTTTTTTGGAATAACAAGAGCGGAGTCCCCAGTGCAAACACTAGTGACGGTGACGTCTGCGACAAAGTCATATTAGCATTTATTTAGAGGGAAAAGGGAACTGTCACCGCCATGCCGCATCCGCCTAAACGTATACGCTCCTCGGTCCTCCCTCACTCAACTGATTTTATTTTCGAAACCGCTTTACCCGCCTGACTTGCTTGAAACGGCATTTACTCTTTTTTTCCTCATCAAAATCTCTGTAGGATCTAACAGTTTCCCTTTGAATGGCTAACCGTTTTAATCAAGTTTGTTTGCTGCTGCTGCTATTTCTGTCCTACCCTTTCATATTGCTTTTCCGGGCTGATTAGGAAATTTTTTAGAGGAGGAGGAAGCACACAAAAAAACTAAAAATGAAGTTTTATGTTAAAAGTCCTAAAATAATCGGCATTGTCGGCCATATTGTTAAAAAAATTCTCAACTTTCCGCTCCCTCCGCACTACATGGGAAGCGGGGAACTGTACTAATTTGTGTCTAGATTTTTGTCTCTTTTCCGTTTTTACTTCGTTGTAAAGCCTTATCATGAT
>JAHZND010002281.1:0-17564 GCA_027744115.1 Acrocyrtus sp. NNG-2020
TGTGTACGTGTCCGTTGTCTTCTTCTTCTCTTCTGCATGGCTCTTCATTTTTTTTATCTGGGAAGGAGATCGCGAAAAATCGTCATCGTCATCGTCATCGTCATCGCATCCCCAATCCAACATCCCGTCTCGATAATTTTTTTTTCTTCTTCTTCTTCTGAACTTGATGATGAGCATCTCTTTTATTCGAGTTTCCATCAGTATACGGATCAGGTTTATAAGCTTTTGGAGTAGAAAATGAGCTGTATCACATTTTGCTTTCCAATCGCAAAAAAAGTAAATAAAAAATAAACTAAATTAAAGATTGGTGACAGTCTGCTGCTGATTTTCAATTTTTGTCTGATTCTGATTACTTCATTCCTTTTTTTCGCTTATTAAGTTAGATTGGCTGGATTATTAGACATGCACGTTGTAAAAACACTGAAAATCTATTAGTTACTTGGTACGCAAGATAACGAAGAGATGTGTCCCCCTTTTTTAAAAAAAATATATATTTTATTTCAAGCTTTACACAAGGCCAGCAGCAAGGATAGCAGCAGCTTTTTTTTACAATTACAAGTCGCAAGACAAGAACTACCGAATTCATTATTCAATCTTGTCAACTCTCTTTTTTTACGTAAGGTGGGGAGATGGAGAGACGCGCTTTTCCATGTCAATTGTCAACCTCATCATTATTTGAGTCCTGTAAAAGAAGCCACAAAATGATTTCATACATGTGTGGGGTGATGTAAGCCAAACGTTGTATCTGCGTAATAGTGAAAATCTAATTTGATTTTATAAATTCTTACCTGATTTTTTTTTCTTCTTGTTCTGGTATATTGCCGCAGTCCGCAGTGGAATACGAGCGAGGTAAACCAAAAAGGGAAGATCTTTATCAGGGAGCTCTGCTGTTTCCAAGAGTTGGCTGGGTCCGACCATGGACTTTTTTTCTTTGATTGACATCACCGCGTCATACGAAGCCGTAAATATATTAGCATTCTGATATATATCATTTCATCATATCTGAGGAAGAAAAACAACTGAAAAATTTGTATAAAAAGTGGAACGGTATAGCACAAGCGCACTTTCTTATAAGCGGTAATATAGCTGAAGTTGACTTTCATATCTTACTGTACAATTTTGCTGTGTCATTTTACCCATAAACGATAAATGGGAAGGATATAATTCCTACTTGGATAAGGGATGGCTGGCGGGAGGGATGACATAAAAAAAAGACAAAGGAGGAACAAGGCAAAGGCACGAACGAATTTTTTTTTTGAACTGTGGCTAATCTGATGATAGAAAAAAGAAAAACTGAAGACAATTTATTATATGCAAAGATTTATTTACGGATGGTCCGATCATCATCTGCCAGTGCGTGCTCGGGAGTCATACAGACTGAAAATATGTTTGATTGAATCAGGGACATCCACGTTCTTTATGAAGTGACGCTTCTCATGTTATCCAATACTTTTTTGGGCCTTAGTAGGTTCACGGCCCCTTTTGACATGGAGAGAGAGAGCAACTGCGGATATGATCATGATCATTGTACAAGAAAAGTGCTTTTTTGTCTTTGGTCAGTTACTGCTCTTCCGACTAGGAGCGTCATGAAAATAAAAAATTAATATCAGTTATACGACGGAATTATTGCTTATTTGCTGGAACTTTTATCGCTGTCATCAAATGTGACCTTTCGCTGAGGCGCATTTATAGTAAGAGAGGGACGGAGAAGCCTAAAATAGGTACATTTTTATCCGTTATCATCATCTAAGAACAAGACTCGGAACAAATTGTCATTGCGATGGGCTATCAGTGTGCTTCATGCCGCCACTGATAATGTCTCAGGAAGAATAAACGAGCTTGGGCACTGGTGCAGTAGCCAAAGAAGAAAAAAAATTGGTAGGAAAAAGGTAATAAAAAGCGGAGTATCGTAGGTAAAAAAAACTTCTTTTATTTTACTTCTCTTCAAGATAATGTCCACGGGACAGATGAGATAGATGTTTGTCGGACGGGGTGATTTGTGTCAGTGTCTTGAAGTGGAAAGCTGGATGGCAGGGCAGTGGCCTGGTCTGATGGACGGATGCAATAAGTAAAAATGGAATTAGCTCATACCCATAGAGGAAGAAAATAGAACTGGAAATATTCAGGTAAGGGTGCTACTTGATGTTGTGCAGTAAATAGTTTGTCATGTGGCTTATCAGCTCATCACCGTTTTATTTTAGGGCCTTGTCATAACGACTTTTTAAAAATGAGGATAGCTAGTTCGGACATGTCGCAGGTTAGAAGCGGACTGCCTCAGATGAGATGAAAATAGTCTACAGCTCCACATCAGTATTTTTTGTCAGTGGCAAGAGATGGATCGAATTTCAAAGTGCTTCCGCTTCCAAGAAAATGCTCAAATTTTAGTCTCTGGTATACGAGCACGGAGCGTATATAAAGTAATGATTATGAAAAACGGAAGTTCCCAGAAGAGAAGTGGACGATTTCAATGCATGACAAAATAAGCATTTACGGCAGTATGCACAGCAAATAATAGTGAGCAACCTTACTTTTTCATGAGTGGTTGGCTGTTGGCTCGTTGAAAAAAAATGCAGTAGCCATAATTTACGTGGAAATGGAAAAGGTGAGACAAATCACCCTTTCCGATTTTGTGCACATGCTCCATACTCTCTTCCCTTTTTTTATTTCGGTTTACCTTTCCACTCACAAACATTCTTTTGATTCTCCACCTTTTTCCCAATCCAATATGTGCCTTTATCAAATAAATGTGTTTTTTTGTAAGGGAAGAGAAGATCAAAGTTGGGGTTACGCCAGCTTTTTTTCTTTCTCTCTCTTCATTTACTTTACTCTGCTATGATAAATATACATTTTTCTCTCTTATATCTCATACGCCAGCTTTCGAAAAATAATAAAATATTTGTGAAAGGTGCACCAAACGGCAGCTCTTTGGAAAAAATAAGGGAATCCAAAATCCAAAAATATTTCTTTTGTTGTGGGCTCCACATTGTTGTAATATTTTTTAGCTGAAAGTTTTTTTTCAACCCTTTCTTTCTTCCCATTCCTCCAATTGTGATTACATAACTGTAACAATGAGTGAATCTAACGGAGATTATTATTTGTCTGGTCAAACTGAAAGCTAACAAGACAAGTCTTTGGTCTTTGACTTTTTAGAGCAGTGTGCTCCTCTTATCTCCTCAGATATAAAGTTTTTTTATATTCCTTCTTGATCCCAAGGAACAAGATAGTGATGGCGATACAAACACTTAGTTTTTGGCTTCAGGTAAGCTTTTGCCCTTTTGGCATGAAACTCTTTAGGGAACAATTTTTACCAAGCATTTACCCAAGTTGTCTTGCCTGTGGGATATAATCTCTCCAGCAGATTTTCACAGACTGGTCCTTCGCTCCAAAAAAAAAACTACATATGAGAATAAATCGTATTATCATCAGAAAAAAATATATATGAGCAATGCAGTCACTCACCACCACACCACCACCACCACTGCGCCATAAGCAATAAGCATACGACGCACTCCATTCCGTACTTTTACTCAAATAGACAAAATACACCAGCTTATTTTTTTACGGATGAGGTCAGGGAAAGATAAGAAAGGGTCAAAAGGAGAAGAAAAGAGCCTGGCGTTTGCAGCCGTTATATATTACCTTGGCGTACACCAGAGGTAAAAAGACATTGAGAAAAAAAATTATACTGACCCCCTCTCAAGTCATAATTCATCTCCAAGTGAGTTTACATTAAATGGTTGTCAGTTTACTTGTACTTTACGTTCTATCTACTTTAGCCTGAGTGGGATAAGAAGAAGAGGAAAAGAAACTCCGGAACGGTTTCGGAATGCATATTCTCACTATATGCGCACTGCAAAACTTTTTTTAAAGATATCGGATTGCCGTAGATAAAAGCAGAGAAAGGTGACGGACTAATAAGGCTAATAAATGTTGTGGGAAACGGGAAAATCTAAAAAGCTGAGTATTTTTCTGCTAAATAAAGTTATAGATATAAATAGGTCAGAAGAAAAAAAAATCCTTGGAATGAGTTCATATCGAAAAAGTAAAATAAGAGGAGAACGTAATAATTCGGGAAGAGGTAAAATAAAAGCATTATTTTTCTGTTAGCCAGTCATCACCAAAATGAAATATTTTCTTGGTTGTTGGCTCGAGAAAAAAATGAAAATCTTCCATATATGCGCTCATATTGGAGTATGGAGTAATATTTAATAACTAAATTTTCTTTTTTTTTCTTGATTTAAGCGCAGAGGGAAATAGAGAAAAGTCTTAAATCTTCTTCTTTTTTTTCTTCTTGTTGGGCGCAGGGAAAATAAACTGAGAAGGGAAAGGAAAAAAGAAAAAAAGAGCTTTTCAGGGATTAATTAAAGTTAAGATTTACGAGTCTTGTTTTATGTTGATTATGATTCACCTGTCCGCACCTCTGCCATGTTATTTTGTCTTCTAGCTAAGTAAATAATAATTGTAAAATTGTAATACGCCTTTTGTGCACTGCTCTCGTAGTCAGTGCTCACTTTTTTTGTGCATATGCTCACCTTACTACGAGGGATAGTCAATATTCTCTGCTCATCCTCAGGAAATATCAGTTGGCTTATATGAGCTAAAAAAATATTTTTTTTCGTGGATAATATGAAGCATGCTGCCATTTTACCTAAAGAGTGATCTCATACTTCTCATAAAGTTAGTTTTTTTCAACTTCAGAGAACATTTTCGTGGTGAAGTTGCTCCTCCGAAAAAAATATTTTTTTTCCTTCTAATCAGCAGAGAAAATCAGAGAAAATATCAGTTGGAAAAAATTGCCAGAATGCCATTTTGAATTACGTCTTGAAAAATTAAAAAATATATTTATTTATTTCAGCGACATCAGCTACCAAATATTTTTTTTGTAGCCAGAGCCGGAATCAACCCTTGCTGCCAAAAAAATGCAGCCTGGCTTCGGCTTCGTTACCCCATTTTTTTGATCTACTACTTTTAGCAGCTCAGCCTTTTCTGCTAGAAAAGTGAATCTCTTAAAATTCAAGAAAGCCCTCGTCTCCTCTTTTCTCTTGCTCATGCCTCTTTCGCTATTTTATTCAGAGTTGCAATTATTGTAGTAAAAAATACACGTAATATTTTTATTTTTATTATTATTACTATTACTACCATCATACGTTATATCATTTACGATATTTTTATATTGCTGTGGCTGACATGTGCAAGATATGAATGGACTTGTAGTAGTGTGGCTCTCCACCACTACCACTCACACATATTTTCAGAGGGGCACACATACACACATCCTCACATACAATTTTTTTTCTGGCAGGGAACACAAGAAAAAAAAACCAGGTAGGAATAATGTTTCATTTTTATGAATTTAATTCCACAAGAATCTTGGCATGATGCAGGGAGTGTGCACACCGTCGCACTCGTATTTTCAAGAAAAGACAGAGTCGAGATACGGAGATAGGGAAGGCGAAAGAACGCGAACGGGGTAAAGTGAATGAGCATATTTTTTTTAAATGCAATTTTCTTTTCTTCTCTCTGAAAATCATAAATGATACATTAAGATAATGGATAGTCCTGAAAAACTTTGCCTATTTGCCTGTACTCTCAGCATCATCTTCCATCTCCCCAACACCAAAAAGCTTCTTCTTCTTCTTCTCAGTTTTTCACTGCGAAATAAAAAAAGACAAGCGAAAGGAGGAAGACACATGGAAGACATGACACAAGACAGGTAGTAAGAATGCATACATCGTATATAATATAAAAATTGTTATTATTTTTGTGGGAGCAGCCCTCTCCGCGAAGCGACATTATTATTGTAAATGTATTTTATGAACAATGAAATCGCGTTACTTGATACATACGTTATCTTTTTTTTCTGCTGTTTTGTATGTTATTCCTTTCTTTATAGTTTTTGACAGGAGCGAGAGAGAGAGAGAGAAAGAAAAAAAAGAATGCGAGGTAATAACAATATTATTCATTGACGATGATAAAGGAGGGTGAGTTTAAGTGAAGATGTGTAGGGAAAAGAGAATTTTTTTTTCTCTTGTAAATCTTCTCAAAATTGCGCTATCTCATTATAAAAGCTAAAATATATAATAAAGAATCACGTTAATCAGAGTTGGGATAATTTTTTATATCTTTTTAAAAAGATTGTTTACGAAAAATATATATAATTTGTTTTTCTTTTCTGACAATGACAGAGGAAAAAAAATAGTTGCGAAAAAAATAAAATCCATTCAAAGAGTAGATTTTTTTTGATAGTTTTACGAGACTATTGACTCTGTACATTTTACAGGGAGAATGGAGATGTGGAGATTTTTTTTAAAAAAAGAAAAGAAAATGTTTTTGTTTGACTATTATCATATTTATTTCCAATATTATCACCTTTCTTGTAAATAGCACAATTACTTCTTTAATTGTTTGTAGAGTGTCCGAGAGGGGCTCCGCACGAGTAATAAACTTGTCTTGACTTTCGTCGTTGTCGTCCCATCCACTAATTTACGAAATTGTCCGTATTTCCCTCTAATCTTTGTTGGTCATGTCATGCACTAATAAAGATAAGCCCAAAGATGTGCACTAAAAGCGTCCTGCTTTTTTCAAAGACATTACACACTACACATAATTGTATGATAATGGCCTCTCAATGAGATAATAAGACCACACAGAGGAAAAAAAATCTCTTCCAAATACACGCCTCATTATTATATTTTTTCACAGAAAGAATAAATAAAATGGAGAGCGAAATGCTCGCAAAATAAATGAAATGGTTTCGAACGTCTCTCCCTCTCGTATAATTTCTTTTTGCACTAGAAAATGATTATAAATCTTGTGGAATGGAGCCATTAACACCCCCGTTTTCATTGCATTTAGAAATTGTGAATTGTCACCAAAACAGCGAAAGGTCATCTCATCACATCCCATCAAAAAACAAAATTCCACGGCGTGCCTTAATACAGACCAAAATCAACTTTAAAAATTAGGAATGAGCTCTCAACAGTTATAATGGCAGCTTTTTGCATTAAGGAAAAAAATCTCTTGTTAATTCACTATTTACTTAAGCTAATGGCAAACTGCAGATTTCAGAATTTTTTTCAGATTTTTTTTGTTTCAGAATCTCTAAATGGAAAGACCTCACCTACCTATTAGAAGGAAAAAAATCTCTTATTAATTCACTATTTACTTAAGCTAATGGCAAACTGCAGATTTCAGAATTTTTTTCAGATTTTTTTTGTTTCAGAATCTCTAAATGGAAAGACCTCACCTACCTATTAGTGGGAAAAAAATTAAATACGTTTTTATAAATTAACTAAAAAAAATTGTTCTTTTCCTTTTTTTCACATCTGAAAACATGAGCCAAAACAAATTTTTCACTTGCCTTTCTCCACAAAACTCTTTTTTTTCGCTCTTGAACTTCACTCATAATGAGCAAATTCGAGAATAGGGAGGAATGAATGAAGATGATAGTAATAATGATGAGAGGAACAAGCCTCTATGATGATATGACGTGTATACATGCCCTGAATTACAAAATTGAATTGATATGCCATTTTGCCAAATAATAATAATGATACTTATTAACCTGTTGTTCGCAGCAGAAATGCTGTGTTGTTATCGCAGTATGAGTACGTAATCATTCCTGCTGATTCTCCTCTCTGCGCCTTCTCTTCCCTCTCAGTATTTATAACAGGTGTAGCAAGCACGGCAAAGCTTAAATATTCTTTTTAAAGGATACGTAATCATTCCTGCTGATTCTCCTCTCTGCGCCTTCTCTTCCCTCTCAGTATTTATAACAGGTGTAGCAAGCACGGCAAAGCTTAAATATTCTTTTTTAAAGGGAGAAGTGTATCCATAATACGTGTGAGACAGTTATTATTACTAAAGAGGATCAAACTTAAAAGTATTCATACATGTAATTGGTTGATTGTACACTGAAAATTCATATGCATATAAAAAAATATGCCGTGGAAAAAATGCTAAGAACATTTATACAAGTTTTTCTGTCTGTAAAATATACAATTTTTTTTATATTTCTTTAGAAGTCGAAAAAATATTTTTTTTCGATGCAAATTATGCATTCAAATGTACATAATAATTTGCTTGGTGTGTGCTTCATTTAAAAAAAAGAGGATTGATAAGAAGCTCGACATTTCACTGCCACACCACTGACTTTGAATGAAAAAAATGAGATTCAGAGACTGAAATAGGCAAACTGATTTGTTCATTTGTTCTTGCTCCCATTTTCACTAATTCGCACCAACTATAACTATATTCAATTGCAAAAGGTGACACTACGACAATGACATGACTCTGATAAAGATCGATGAAAATCAGAAGTGCCGAGCAAAAAAAAATAGTGAACATGCTTTTTTCGTGATGAAAGCAAAAATTGCAGAAATCTTACATTGCCTCCGACCACCGAATTTTTTTTTTCAGTGCAACTTCCACTTTTACCACTAATCCACGACTACTACATTGTCGTACTCGAAAATAAGTCTGAAATTCTCTGCACTCTCTGCTGCTCTAATAGACTGATGATTGGCGTTTATTACATATTCCCATACTAAAAAAATTCTGTACTGGTGTGGTTTGTCTACCTGATATAACTCTCCCTGGCAGAAAAAGACCAAACGGGGATATAAAAAAAATCCACAACAACGATTAACAAGAAATGTCAAACCTGAGTGGAATTGCCAATTAAGCAAAATAAATACTTTTTTGGGTTTGTAAGTCCACGTCTGTGAGAAAGGTGTGTGCAGCAGCAAAATGAGCTACAACTACAATTGTGTTATTTTGTGCGTACGTAAAATAGCAAATGATTTGATTTTTGGTGAACTTGTACATTTAAGCTTACTCCGTATATATATTTTTTCTTTTTTTTTGGTAGCATCGTCATCCTCTTGTCTTAAAGGTAATTCCTTCCATTCAGCTAAAACTCTAAAAGTCTGAAGGCAAATAACTATCAGGTTGATCATTTTGATGTTGATGCTGCTACTGCTCCTGCTGAAGTCGATGAAGGTTATCAGCGAAAAATATATTTATTTTTTTGGTACTCCTTTTTTCATCTCTTTGCTGCCACTGCACTAGTGCCACTGATATAGTAGCCATATTACAAGTATGAGAGTTGACTACAGAGATAGGCAAAAATGAGTTGGCGCTTGTGAACTCTTTTTGTGAGCGTTTTATTCATTGCAACAAAAGTTGAGCGCTCTTTGCGCATTTTAAAGAGGAGAAAAAAATATATCTCTGAAAGCAAACATTATAGTTCTGCTACTGATCATATCATGATCATGCCACTATGCCACTTCTTCGCATTGTTTAGAAGTGCGCACAACAGCCAGAAATGATAAGCTCTGCTCAACACTTAAAAACTCGGATTTTTTTTTTGCTACGAGCTCCCTCTCATCAATACATGATAAAATGAGGCATAAAATGAAAAATGAAATTTGTGTAAGGACTATTAAAACTGTCGGAGTGGGCAAGCTACGTCCGAACGTTTTGTAGGAATAATGGAATGATTTTCGTAAAAAAATATAATTTTTTTTCTGTCCAATTGCTGAATACCAACGAGAAGGGAAAAAAGGCATCCTTCCAAAAAAATTTTTTTTTCTTGTTGCTCTCTGTTCTGTACGTGTTTGTTGAACTGAATGAGTTTGAGTGTGCCCCAAAGAAAAATTGCCGATGATGGTTTGCCAATGACGTGCAGTTATCAATTTTTNTTTTTTTAAATGGAAGGATAAACGTGAAAAGCAACAATATATTTAAGTTGTAATCACTGTTGCTTATCTACTTCGGAAAGTAATCAATCATTTTATTTTTCGTAGGAGAGGTTAAAAAAATAAGCATTCGTAGCTTGTAGGACAGATTGTCACTCTCTGGTTTTTGCAAGAAAATTAGTAACTACTTTGAAGTATTGAGGAATTCAGATACAATTTTTATTTTTATTTTTGCACGATGAGTTTGGCAGCGTGCCGAAACGGCGAGGGAGATGGCTGACTAGGATACCAAATGGGTATAATTCTCAAGTGAAGAGTGTAGCAATTTATAATTATATTTTTTTGCACCGTTAGCTAATTTGTACAGTTTAACAGAAGCCTCAACAAAAGCGGCAGAGAATTTTTTGTGAGGTTGCCAATTTTTCAACACTGCAAAATAGGTACACTTACTTAGTTGTTAGGGGTAGGCCCTCAAAATGTAAATCTCTGCAAGGAGGTTTTCAGCGCGTGATATATATAATTTTTTTTGAAGGAATGAGAATGAGGTGCAGTTGCATCCATAACTTGAGTATTGAAGGGTGTAAAATCCGGTGGCCTAAGTGGGCTTAAAAAGTCTAAGACAATTTTTTCGTTTATGAACTTGTAAAAGCCAAGCGGAAATTGAATGCTTCCTGGTTTATCGTAATTGGAATGGGAAACCCAGAGAGGTTATGAAGCACAGACGTCACGTAGTCAACGATGCTATTAAATTCAGTGCAGTTAAAGTTCACAACTTGAACATTTCCTCTTTTCATCTCTGTCTTATCTTAAGCGCAACCCAAATTAACTTCCAAGAATGAAAATGAAAATGTTTTCTGCAGCTGTCCTAATGTCTACAGGTCTACCTGAAAAAAAAAATTACGAAACATGAACGGGCAGGTGTGGCATTGTGTTAGACTTGTAGAAAAGAAACAATTTTTTTTATTAGAATCAGCCTGTAGCATCTCAGCAGTTGCAGTAGGAGCAGCGCATTTTTTTACATTTTTTTAAAAGTATTTTTTCGAAAAAAAATTAGTAATCCACTCCAATACCGGATGACAATAACAGCGACGCGATGGCCAGAATAAATTTTCCTTCCTTTTTGGCCATTGTTCTCTTGTCATATTTTTGGGGGGTGAAACTGTTTTCGCTTTTCAGACTGAAGTATGTGTGAATGTGCATCAATGAGCTATATTTATCCATAAAACAATACAGACTTGACATTCAGGTGGCTTATGCTCGGTTTTTTTTCGAAAGAACGCAGCTTATATGATCATGCAACTAAAAACGTATCACTCATTTTGTCGGTAAAAACAGCTTAACCTATGTGAAATGGTTAGTTTTAGAGCGTTGGTGGAACAGCAGCTCTTTGGCTCTTGTCAGTTTTCCCCACGCAGGTGGAAAGGTGGAAGAATGTTTATCACTTCCAAAAAAATTCCCATTCTTAATTCTATCATGCAGCAGCTAAAGCCAGTAGGAAAAAAAGGTGAAAGATGGCTAAATACTATAACTGCCTAATGCACATTGTTCTGGAGATTCTGGCTGCTGCAGTTGAGCCAGAAAAAAAAGTCTGCAAAAGTCTACTACACCCTTCTTGTTACAATAAAAATAATGCTTTTCTCTTGTCCCATTGTTTTCAAATTGTGTTTTTGGGGGAGCATATCCATCAATACGTAAGTGTGTGAGATGATCGTGTTATTCTTCTGAATTTCAAAATGAAATGATGGCAACCAAAACCAAAAGAGCTGTGAGATGAGCTTTTGAGAGGGAGACGTGATGGTGACTTTAATGAGTTTTTACTCCTGTTTGTCTTCTCATCGTATCGTCATTGAAATGATGTGTACGCAATCTTGAGCCTAAATCATAAGCACTCTCTATATAATCCTGGGTGTGCAACAAGAACAAAATATATTTTTTGGAGATACTGAAAATATCAGAAAAATTTCTTAATGCGTTGTTTGTTTCACGTTTTTGGATCAATGCTTAATGACGTACAGCAAAAAAAAATATTGTGGAGTGGTTGTTGCTGCTTTTCCGCATCACCCTTGATATACTCATTTTCAGTGTAACCTTTCACGTTCTGTAAAATGTGCTTTTGAAATGCGACGGATTATTTTTGGTGGAGCTTGGATGTTGGAATTGGAAATTGCCTCAGCTTCAGCGCTAGCAGCAAAGCCATACTAATAGCAAAAGTCAAAGAGAATTCCGTGTGCAATATCGTAATAATATTCTCCTTTTTGCTACGTAAGATCTTAACGAGCCATAATTTTTATTGCTATTACTCCACCACCGTTGAAACGAAAAAAAAAACGTAACACCGAAATGGATATGCGCTATGGCGAAATCAGTGCTCTAAGCTAAAATGGTTTCCTCATTATCAGAATGATTATCGCTGAGGAGAGTCAAAGAAAAAAGCTCAATTAGCATCCCTCTGATAAAAGTTACGAATCCATTTCATTTTTTTGTTTATATGGAACACCCAAAGACTCAGCCACAATCCACAATCCACATCGACAGATATTTATGTATGAACATGATAGGCATGTATGGCTACAGATCCCACTTGGGAATGTCTTTTTTTATATATTTTTTTCTCGAGCTTGTACTTTATTTCGCTAGATTTGGCTAAAATAAGAGTTAACTTTGCTGCGTATCAATATCACAAAATATATATCACTTCACTCTCTCTCTAAACTTTATCCTAAACGGATGAGTATATTTTTTTTTCTTCGCGAGAAAGTCTTTGTTTGGCTACATCATTAGAGATCATATGATAAGTCCTGAGAGGACGATGAGCTCCACTCGTCGTCTTTCTCAGAACCATCCACTAAAATCTTCCAAGTAATGCAATCCTTCTCGCATCATCATATTATATTTTTTTGTCGCTAGCGCATCAAGGAAGCACCCATCCCCTAACACCTAACAGACTTTGCTTTTTCCTCCTGCACTAAGCAGAAAAAAAACATTTTTTTCTAATCGCGAATCATCGCAATTCAGGAAAGAAAAAAAAGAAATGAAAGGGATTTTCACTTGTTTTGGGGCAAACTAGGAAAATATTTTTTTGGGGATACTCCTTAAAAAGTGATGAGCAAAAAAATACTCACCACCGCACCACCATCACCACCATCACCACCATCACCATCCAATTTCACCACCATATCCTTCACGGCACAAAGTATCCTCCTTTAAAAAAGCGGGCGATCGAAACGGCCACGGCTTTTGCCGACTTCTTTGCCCGAGCGCTAAAGCAAAAAAGCAACAATAGAAATGCGGGGAAATACACCCGCTTGTGCGGCTCCTCCGATATTATGAGCCTGCCTTCCATAACTCTTTCAATTTTTTTCAAACAATTCAATTGTTTCAGCTGGTCATTCTCTATATTTAAGGTTATCGTAGTGGACGATCTTTTTTTGCAGCGGATATTTTTTTTATTTGTCGTGTGTGAGTGAGTGAGGCGGTAAGTATACCTATGATGAAATCCGATACATATATACCTGTCCTTATATTTTTTCCTTTGCCTGACACTCTTCTCTTCTACCCCATTGTTTGGATAAGTAATATAACTAATTGTAATAACAATGGAAATTGCAAGTAATGAAACGAAATATGCCACCACTACCATAACATCACATCGCAACGATCGCGATCAAACAAACTATACACATATAGCGTCATTTTTTAGCAAGTTCATCTTCCTTTTTGTTGTGTCAGTGTAAATAAATTGTTACTTTTTTGAGAGCTTGCCCATGGCCGAAAAAAATATTATTATATTTGTAGGAGAGGTAAAGAAGAGCAGAGTGAAATGGAGGTAGAAGCTGTACATAGAAAAAAAACAGGCTTGCACTCCTATTTTTTTTTACTTTTAGCGATTAGCTTGGACAGTTGAAGGTTACACAATGAAAAGGAGATGGAAAGATGAAGAGGAGAGAGATGGAGGTATGGATTTCCTTCAATATTTGCTGTTTTCATTAGCTGATATTTTGGATGTATTTTTTTGAGATGGGTGAAACTGGAAGCGCTGGATTTTTTTATGTAAAGTGTGCATTAACTAAAGTACTTTTTGCAAAAAAAATAGTTTGAAAAATGATACAAGCAGTCTGGACTTGGAAATACTACGCGGCAAATTTCTTGGAAGACTTTTCAGGAAAAGGATTTGGTAAATTTTTTTAAAATGTATTTTGTTGAGTAGGGATGATGGCGATAGTGGCACTATACATATTTCACTTTTTTTGGGGGTTCAGCCTTGAGATTTTTTTTAAAAAAGGAAGTTTGATAGCAATCTAAAAATTTATTGGGAAAAATTTATTAAAATATATTCAGTGACAAAATACAGTTTGGTAAATTGGAACTAAGTCAGTAGGGTTCACAGGAAAATTACAAAATGCTGATTGTCCACAAATGACAAAATATCCTTTGTTTTGAAGGAATTCTCAAGGAGGAAAAATTTTACTTTTTGATTTTCCGATTGAGGTAAACGCAGATTGGAGATAGTGATCTTTCCAAATGCGCATATGTGTAATACCATTACACTACTAAAATATTTTTTTTTTCTAGCAAGTAAAATATATTATTTTTGTGAATGCATGATCGACGCGTGACCATCATCACATATTTTCAATTTTCCCTTGTTTTTTTCAACTTTTCAAGATCTTCATTGGAATTTGGAACTGAGAAGTGCAATCTGAGAAAAAAAAATTGAAACACAAAAATCCCGATTTCAGCATAACTTTTTTTTGTCTCACTGAGACAGATCCACCACACCACACCACCAACGTGAACCGGATGGACGCGATCGATACTCATCAACCTTGAAAAGTTGAGAAAATAATTGTCAATGCGCATCACAATTAGTTGCCTCTTCTCTTCTGCAATGGCAAACTTTTTTTTGAGATACAATTTAGAGGAGCTCTTTGGAGTAGATAAATTCACCTAAATAGCATGCAAGCGAACGCCCTTATGCTAATCACCTTTTTATCAACCTCTCCTCTGGTATTTTAGCAGAATGTGGCAACACACTCACAATAGTGATAGTTCAAACAAGAGCAGCAGCAGTAAAACCTTTAAAAAATAGGCTCATCAACCACCACCATACCAACCAACCTTACCATTTTCTATGTGCGCCCACCAAAGTTACGTCAAGTAAAAAAGATAGAGAGGAAAAAAAATCTTGCATTTCACATTTCACCCCCACAGGACTTCGCTTCCCTCGCTGTGCCTATAAGGAAAAATGTGCATACGCTTATTTTATGGTTTATTATCACTTATTATTCCTCTTTTCCCTGTAATGGAGGACGGAGGAGGGAAGTGTTTCTCCAAGTAAACAAATTGATTCAAATGTATGCAGAAGCAAAACGCAACATTTGCATTGCTGCTCTCTCTTCCTCTTCTCACAGCCTCCTCCACTTAATTTATAACGACTTTTTAGGTCGATTTTGATGCTTTTTCTGAAGCCTGGCACGAAATAAGAACATTTTGACGAAGCCAGGCCAATGGCCAATGCACGCCGCCTCTCCCTTTCACTGCACTGCTGCTGCTGCTCCTTAAATTCAACATGATAGTTTTTTTTGCAAAGGAAGGAAACCAGCGCCTAAGTTTTAATTTACAAACATTTCGTTTCCTGCTGCGTAAGTGCGTGGATCGCAACCTGTCATTTTCACAATTAATCTTTGAGTCTGACAGTAAGCCCCTAATTATGAAAATGACTGTTTTGATTAAGCACTCAAATTCGGACTGATTACAGGTTTCGCGGAGGAGGTTCTTTATTGACTTTTAATGCTTAATGAATTCGCGAAAAATTAATAATAAATTAATATAAATTCAACAACAGCAGGAAATTATTACCTTCCTTATTACCCTAATTAAATCGGCTATTTTCTCATATTAGTCTAAATTATAGCTTTGAATTGAGCGTATTGAAAATTATATATTTTTAAAAAAAAATCTTTCGAAACGAGTCTCATTTTATTTTTAAATAAAAAAAAATTTTCTACCCGTATTCGGCCACCCCACACACAAAAAAAATTGCTTCGAAATTGTTATGAACTTCCCCTAAAGAATAATTTTAGCATAATTTTATTATCCACAGAAGAGAAGTGTTTGACGTCGGCAGATATAACGACTCTCCCCTTTACAGACGGGTACTGCAGGATTTTTTTTCAGAATTATTCGTTAATGCATTTTGGAAACTTTTGAGAATGTCTGGAGTCTCCGAGAGAGAGAGAGAGAGATGTGAGCTGTGGAGGGTTGTTTTTGTGTGCGGTGGTTGGTGGCGGTGCTGGTGCTGGTGACTAGTTAGAAGTGACGCGTTACAATGCAGCGATTATAATAACCTCTTCAACTTTCCACTAACTGACTCAACGGCCACTCATCCTGTCGTATAACGTAGCCCACTATTTATACAGAATCTAACAAGATGATTTCCTGATATGCCCTTCATCATCATCATCGTCATCATCCGTGGAGCAGCAACAGCAGCATCCCCATTAGATTTTCAAATTTTCTCTAAATTTCTTATGCATGTGCATTCATTTATTACTTATGTACATAATTCGATATGAAGAGGGAAAAGTGAGCTAAGAATTTTTTGCCTTGTTTGGCCTAATCTTGGCGGTTTTGGGATGATGATGACAATGATAAAATTATTTTTCGTTTACTGACTTAATTTGTTATGAAGGTTACTCAGTTAACAGGGAGAATAAAGAGTTTTTTGATCATTTCAAAAGATTTCGGGTGACACACGGAAGAAAAAAATTACTTTACTCGAGAATTTTCGTTTTCAGGAATTATTTCTTTTTAAAAAAATGATGAATTCTCTCTTCAATTTAACTAGTTCAGGGACTACTGCAGAACACGTGCTGAAGGTTACAATTTTTTTGTAATTTGCCAGTATTCAAGATTACGTAATTCTTCTAGGCCAAAATTTTTTTATTAATCTGTCACATATCCGCATTCCGAGCACACATCCAGCTTCTGTTTCATCATTGCAACGTGCATTGAGCAATTTTCCGAGAAAAAGTTGAAACGTTACAGATGGTCTGTTCTTGCTTTTTGGTCCAATCATAATTTCAGATGTTTATTGCAGTCGCTCATCACTGTCATTACAAGCTATTACTATTATGCCTTTTTTCAGAATTTCGGAAATGCTCGACAATTACGAAACTGCTAGAAAGTTCCAGACAAGACATTACTATTCTCTGGTTTTACTGCTAGTAGAGGGGCAATGTGCTCATTCCGTCTACTCGGAAGGACAGTAATCACACAGAGCCTATTTTTGTGCAGACAGTTCATGAAAGGAAGCAATTGAGGAAAAGACAGAAATATTGAATTTTCCAGTACATTCTCCCCAATTTAGTGCAATTTAATGGGAACTGCAAGCACAGGACTTGGTCGCGGAAAGGAGTATAGTCCCACAAAATTCCAAGTCTGTTTAGTTGTCTCACGGTCTATACATTTTGTGATTGGTCTTTACGAGAGACTTCCCAATATGGATTTTTTTACTATTGTAGAAAATTATACAAATTTACGTAATATATAATTTAACTGAAAAAAATCCATTCATTCATGAACTGCCCAGTTTACAAGAAGATTTTTTTTTACTATTTTAGGAGTTTTCAAGGGGCAGTTACCACTACCACACTAATGCAAGGGTACTTCGCACTTGCTCCCAAAACGGTGGATTCAAAAGTCGGTAAAAGCCTCTTCCCTTTAATTTTAGCCCACTATCCTGGATTTTATGTGTTTTCCCAAAATGTCTCATTTGATATTCCATATTCCACCAAAAAGCTCCTTTTCCTCCCTTCACATTAAAACATGTTGCAAGCTCCCTTTCTCCGTGGAGTTACTTGAGCA
>JAHZND010002282.1:0-12865 GCA_027744115.1 Acrocyrtus sp. NNG-2020
GGCCGCCGTCCTCCCCACTCATTCTGTACAAATTTGTGTGGTGGATGAAGTAGATTTTGGCAGGCTCTTCGGCATTACATCTCCTTCCTGCTTTGTCCAGTTTGTAACCTTTGACACAGCTGCACTTGTAGGAGCCCTTCGTATTCTCGCACTCCTGCGAACAGAAGCCCCACTCCTCACACTCATTTCTGTCCACGCAGGAGCGAGAGTCATTCGCATAGACTGAGTAGCCTTCGGGACAAGTGCACACGCCTCCTTCCAGACTTGGCACGCACTTGTGGTCACAGTTGAGAGCCGCACAGCGCCGTGAAGCTGTAAATAAAGAGGTTGGCATTTTAGTCTTTTTCCTTCATTTCATCCCCTCCATTAAAAACATTTTTTACAAAATATTTTTTGCTCACAGCAAACTGTCGTTTCGTCCGCATTATCGTGGCAATCGCTCTTCCCATTGCAGACCATGCTCTTGTCAATGCACTTTGGAGTTCCGTCCGAGTTGCCCTTCGGACAGAAAAACTGCGAAGATTCCTCTGGACACTTTACCGTACAATTCTTTTCATCACTTCCGTCTAAATCCAAGAAAAAATCGATTTAATAGCATTTCAAAAATACAATTGAGCAATTCGGTAATATCTCCATTTCAATTGTTTTACCGGCACAGTCCAACCGTCCATCACATTTCCATCTAGCCGGGATGCAGAAAGAATTTTGACACCGGAACTGGTCTTTAGTGCAAGCCGGGAAATTACAGGTCTGCTCATCGGATCCGTCCTGACAGTCATTTCTATGATTGCACCTCATCGACTGGTCTATGCACTTTTCCGAGTTGGCACAGGCAAACTGAGTGAGCTCACATGAGACAGTTCGATTCGTGCAGTCACGCTCATCTACAAACAAAGCAAAGCAAACAGAAATGAGCCATAATACTCTCGCAGAATTTAGTCTCCCAAAATCCACGCTACCTATGTAGATGTGCACTTCCACTAACCTGACTTTGACCTGCAGTTGAAGTAACCGTCGCAAACGTTAGTGGATGCCACACACTGCTCCTTTCCAGGTAGCTGTTCAGGTGCCGAGTCGCATTTGTGATCTGCTGGGTGGCACGGCCGGTATTCTGGATACGCATAAATAAATTATTTATTTAGCTGTAACACTTTTTTTGCAAATTTTGAATTTTGCAGTAGAAATTAGAGACTTACGACAAGATGGAGTCTCGTCGGATCCGTCCTCGCAGTCCCGAACACTACAAGTAACGAGATATTATTATTACTGAAGTGGAATTTCTACTTCAGTTGAATAGAAATTCCAAACTTTTATCTTACGTGTCGCATTTCTGATGAATCGGAATGCAGTAGGTTGTATTGAACTTGTACGAGGCGCACTGAAAGTGTGTCGCTGGATCGCATTCCGGCGGAGCTATTTTCAAAAAATGATTGTTTTGCCAATTAAAAATACTTTAAATTGCAGGTAGCATAAAGGCATCTAGGTATCTAGGTATATTTAGAAGTAAACTCACGGCAGTTCTCCAGCTCGTCAGATGCATCGGGGCAATCCGCATGAAAGTCGCAGACCCATCTTTTGGGAATGCACTTGTTCCCATTTCCCTTCCCCGTCAAGCACTTGTTCCCGTTCCCTTTTCCCGTCACAGTTCCCCCATTTCTGCACGCGAATTGGTCACCTGAACATGTTATCGTTTCTGCAGAAAAGAGACAAAGAAATTAGCAAAATATTTCACCCTTTAACCCCCGGAAACTGATAATGATAAATTTTTTCGAGTTGAAATTTGGAAAGAGATCGAGAGAGAGTGTGTGTGCAAAGGAAAAAAACTCAAAGCGGGGGAATGTGACAAAAAAGCAGCAGAGAAAGGAGAGATTGATGGAGGAAACACACAAACTACACATATACCACACACGACACAAAAAGTGAAAATATTTTTTTGGCAGGAGTGCAAAGGAAAAAATCTCAAAGCGGGGGAATGTGACAAAAAAGCAGCAGAGAAAGGAGAGATTGATGGAGGAAACACACAAACTACACATATACCACACACGACACAAAAAGTGAAAATATTTTTTTTGGCAGGTAGACACAGTCAGCACTTCCATCAAATCATTGCAAAACACAGAGGCTAAATCGAACCTGAGACTGTGGAGGAACAAAAAGACAGAGAAAAAAAAATTTTTGCTCAGAACTAGATCGGACTAAAAAAGGAGGAGTTTTCACAAAAAAAATTTCAGAGGGGAAAAATCCATCTCAAAACTCACCTGTTGATTCCGAGGTCACGTTCCCCCACGACCCCGTATACAGCAGGAGAAATAGTGTGATTGCATAATATGTGGCACTACTAGCTCGAAAGTTCGTCATCGCTCCCCACCACTACTCACAACCATTTGGCAACGCAAACGAGTATAAAATTTATTATTTTTATTTTATCCAGAGTGGGCTTCCGACGCGCGTGCTACCAAAAATTATACTCTTTTTTAGCTACGCATTGGTGCTGGCTTTGCAGCAGCACTGCGCTCTCTCCTCCTCTCACTCCCACCGTCCCACTCCAACTTTTTTTTTCTCTTGGGAGGGGAAAACCACACAAAATATATAATAATCGCCACTCTTTTTTTCCTCCAAAGTCCAAAGTGCTTAAAAACTTTCCTCCCAGCGATAACCCAAACTATTCCTCAGAATTTCCTCGTCGCATTCTCAGAAATTTTTTCTCACTTTTGCAATTCTCCAACTAGGTCAGAAATGTAATAAAAATGCGCCCCCAAAAAGTATCAATTTTTTCTATGAAAAACGTCACAAAACTCACAAAACTGGGGTAAAAGCAATTTTCCTCAGATTTTAAAAATTTGTTTAATGAACAGTTAAAAAAATGTTTTTATTTTCGGACAAGGCTAATACATCCCTTCATTAATCTGGGCACAGAAAGGAGAACTGTACTCGTCCTGCATGTACTAGACTAGTGACAAGAGAGTATCGGTGATTTCCTCGTCGCATTCTCAGAAATTTTTTCTCACTTTTGCAATTCTCCAACTAGGTCAGAAATGTAATAAAAATGCGCCCCCAAAAAATATCAATTTTTTCTATTAAAAACGTCACAAAACTCACAAAACTGGGGCAAAAGCAATTTTCCTCAGATTTTAAAAATTTGTTTAATGAACAGTTAAAAAAAATGTTTTTATTTTCGGACAAGGCTTAATACATCCCTTCATTAATCTGGGCACAGAAAGGAGAACTGTACTCGTCCTGCATGTACTAGACTAGTGACAAGAGAGTATCGGTGAAATTATATATTTTTTTTCGCCACAGTTTCCCCGTGAATAGTGGTACTGGTACTATCAGGCCTTGCACTGAAGGAATCAGTGATGATGGTTATGGTTATGGTGATGCTGGCAAATGTCAAAGTGAAGCAGGAAGAAGAGCAGCCATTACAGCACAAAACATAACATAGCAGTGATGAAGAATATATAAAAAATTTTATTGTACGTGTATTCGTACAACACACCTGAAGAAGCAAGCAAGAGAATTCTCTCGGCACTTTTGTACAAAATATAAAAATCTGATGCTGACTATTGTGGTTTAACAATAACAAAAAAAATATATTCTAGCAGGTCCTCGTCATAACACTATGCATTGTTTTTTTCATATCGACTCAGCCAGAGTCATAGTCAGGGAGAGAAGGAGAGAAAAAGTGAAGAAGACATTTTTTTTTTTTACATATTTTGAACTCCTCCTAGAGCCAGTCTATAACAGACGGGCAGTGTGTGATGATTATTTTGAAGCATTGAAACATTGAAAGGCACTGACTTTTTAGAAAGACGACCTTTTTTTCATTGAGTATTTATTATGCAGAGGATTGCCGATTGGGGCTGTTGTGAGTGTGAGCGCATAATAACATGTCCAATAAACGGTGATAGCAAAATAGCAGTGCTCTCGGTGTTCAGTTGTTCACTGATGATAAACAATTGAAAGGAAAGCTGAAGCTGAGAGCTCTCTCTATTTTCTAGTCAAGAGTTCAGATTCAGACGAAGTTTGTAAAGTTTGCAATGAAATGAGAAATGAGCAGAAAATCCATGTTATCCCTTGCTTGCGTAATGGAAAAAGGTGTACAGCCCCTTGTCTGGGAATAATGGCTATGAATATGATATGGATTGATGTAGAGGTATGCAGAGGATTTATTTTTTTGAGGTTTTGAAGTGACGGAGACTTGCGGTGGTGGTGCTGTTTCACCTGTTGAGTGGAGGAATACCTGTTCATGTGCGATTTGTACTATGTGGTGGAAAAAAGGGAGAATTGTTAAGCGAGTTAAACGTGCCGAGTCTCAGCCGGGGTGACTCCGTGCTCACTCTATCGCAGTGAATGAACATGGACAGGGATATGATGATTATTACGCGTCCACGTAGTACTCGAGAGAAGATTGGACTCTTTTAAAATGTAATGTATTTTCCTCGGAATGGGTTTAAAAATGAGTAAAATGAAAGCTGCTGTGAACTGTGAGTGAGCTGCAGGCACCTGTACAAACTGTGAAGAGGAAAAAAAAGGAACACGAAAAGGTGTTTTTGTAAAGTTAGAGTTGGGCCATGCAAAAATAAAAATTTGATATGTGAGTGGTTGGTGTGTTTATCATCGTCACTCTGTGCACTAAAAACTTGTATACCGGAGAGGAGGCTGCATAAAGGCAGAGGCCTTTTGCTTTTGTCTTGAGCATTTTTGAGCATTTTTCAGTGCGCTTGTCACGGCCTAGCACTTGCTTCCCTGTGTGCATTGCTCATTTTTAGAGAGTTCGTCTTCGTCGCCGTGCCTGGTACTAGCCAACACCAAACTCCGAGCACAACCTGGCTCTTGGCTCTTTGGCTCTGATGAGAAGTTGAAGCTGAAGCTCTGCATATGCCGAGTGCGTGCAACAGCATTTTACAGTGAGAAATGAGGATGAGCTGATAAATACATTGACGCTGATGATGGGGAATGGGGATGACGTGAAGAATCGGGAGTGACTTGATTCTATGATTTAATTAGGAAAAAAATATATAGTAAAGCTGATGATAGCAAAGAGTACTGCACCACCATATCACACTACCACCGGCGAATTAGATGGGGTTAAATAGGATTTGTGGCCTTAATTTTGCCACTGTGCAAGAAGAGTCAAGTCAAGAAGAGATAGTATAACGTGAGCACTGCCAAATTGCGGCAGTTTCTCGCTAAATTGCTAAATGCTAAATTGCATGAGACTAGAAAAATGGTAGAATGCAGTTGGGTGAGAAGATTTTGTGAAATTGCTGCAAGAAATTAGAACTTTTTTTTCTAGTAGCGCCGGAAATTATTTTGTTTTTGAAAACTCTTTTTTGAAGGAAAAGTAAGTAAAGTTGAATATTAAGGTGAGAAAAAAAATGAGAATCGGGTGTAATTGTAGGATGCATGAAAATGATTAGAGCTTTTGAGAAGGATTCGTTCATTCGTTCTAAACTTGGCTCAGGATATTCTGGTTTTGACTATGCAGCAGGGAAACAAACTTGCGATGATGCGTTGCGACCCATGACACCATCTTCTAGCGAGAGGAGCAGTTAGTTGGCACGTCCAGTTTTGAGCTATTGTTTGGCTGCAAAAAAGTGGCAAAGTTTTCAGTTCTCTGCAGTAGATTAGAATTGCAAAAAAAAGTGACTATTGTAAGTCTTACCAAAAGTGGCTACGGCCCCACTGTATTTACTTTTCTGATCATTTCAATTTTCAATTCAATCAGCGTTTGAGCACATGCACGGTAAATAATGGTGCAGTGGTCGGTGATGATGAATAAGCATATTTTCGAAACAAAAAATATATTTGAAATGACAGATTGTTATGCAATTGGCAATTGACTTGCAATCCATGTAAGCATTTTTATACCTGGAATTTTTTAAAAAATCAATTCACGGAGAAATGACAGTGACAGTAGCTGCCAGATTAATATTGAAAATGTCCACAGTCACTCCGATCAAGCGATGAATTTTAAATATTTAATTTGAATTTTCATCTCTCATTATCCATTCAGTTCACGTTGGTATCGGGAATCGGGATTTCACTAACCTTCACAATGACGACTTGTTCGAGTGTCCTGAAGTGTTGCGAACCAATTTTCATATTTGCTGTATGACCTCGCAACAAGCATTAAATAATTATTATTATTTCCAAGTAGAGTTATTTTTTTGCAAAGATTGCTAATTGTTCTGTCGACATTAAGTGAGGCTTTATGTAAGAAGTGCTTTGCCAGGATAATCAGATCGTCAGTGCAGAAAGAAAATGGGATCCGTAAAGAATTATGTACTTTATGAGGTACTCTCCAGAATGTTGCTATTTCCAGGAAAATAAAGCGTCTCGTTTCGTTTGACGCATGAGAATGATTTTACGATGAAACGCTATGATAACATTGTTGCAGTGTGGAACACCATCTTGCCAAATTCCTTTATGCAATTTCTTCATGCTTTTAGCGACCTTCCATTCCAGGGCAAAATGTTAAAATGTATGAGTACATGGCAAACTCGCGAAAGTATAGCGAAACGAACTCGTTCCAACAGCCAATCTTAATGGTTCATGGTTCAGGTTGCTCACGCATAAATTCCACTTACTAGCTCAACCAAGGCGAAAACTTGTCTTTTTCCTTATTCTTTTACATTGGAGAAAAAAATATTTCGGTTGTAATAAAAAAAGTGTTTTACCTGCCAATTTCTTTCGAGTGCAGATTCAATTAGAACGGCTGAGTTTCCTCTTAATAATCTTACCTAAAGTACCTATTTCATTTCATTAGAATTTGGCAATGTAATGCACGATGAGTCAAGAAAAGTCGAGGAAGAAGTAGGTAAATTTTGAGAGATGCTTAATTGCCCTTGAATATATCATATTACCCCAGGACCCAGGATGATCTTAGATCTTAATGTCTAATGTCCCTATGTACAAAGTAAAAATCTCATCTTAGCAAATTTTTAATTAGAAAATGCACCTAGTCAGACAAATATTTACGAGCTTTTCCTTATTGAATATTTGGGAAATGATGCAGTTTAGCGTAATTTCGTTACGTAAAATATGTTGCGGTTTCCTTATGCATTTTTGGAATAAATGCTACTCCTTGTCATAATTCCATTGGAATTACTCCAACCTACATTTTACGCTTACAAAAACCTTGATTTCACCCATATAATTTTCTGGGCTAATTTTCGAGCATTCCAGCAAGAATGGACAGTACTTCGCCCCATGTCGTGTCCTTGTAATATAAATGCAGGTCTAAATGACCGGTAATTCTGTTTTTCGTTCGCTTATGCTCACTTTATCACTAATTATCATATTATCCACAATTTCCATACACATCCATTTGAATTAAACTGTAAAAATCCTAATCCGACACGCTGCTTTAATGCAGATCTGAATCTCTACAAATATCTGTACAATTTGAAACTCCGCCAGTTTCTCAAGGTCACGCTTTATCATTCTGACCCTGACTATTGGCAATTTGCTATTCCACTACATTCACTAGGAGCACTACATTCATTTTCAATTCCAGCATTTTCAAAAATCACCCATTCACTAATTTAATTTTTTTAAATATGATATTATCAACACAGATGAAATTTCTTTACAAGAGTGTAATTAATTATTACCCATTAAACCCCCATCCCCATCATACTCATTCCTCTTATCAGCCTTAATTCCGTACCTATTTCTGCAGACGTCTTTTACACCTTTTTTCCTACGTCACAATCACAATACACTTCTTCTGCAAAAGCGAGAGCGTCTTATCAATTCACAATCCCCTATCCTCACCTGAAAATCATACCCAAACAAAGAATGACGGCTACTCTGCCGCTTGCTCATTGGCCAACGAGAGTGAAATGCCCAGGTGTGGTGTGCTGCGCACAAACAAAGGCAGTATCAGTATAGCACGGACAGAGCAGCTCACCCTGTCCTGTCCTGCTGTCCTATAATCTCGGCGTATCTTCTCCACACAATTTTTCTACTGTTTACGTTTGGACATTATTTACATGGACAGTATAGGCTGCCGAGTGTATGCGGTAGGTACATTTTGCACCTGCAGCAGAAAAGTGTACGTTTTTTCCTAAGATTTTATTCATTTTTACGCAATCGGGAGCAAAAATGAGCAAAAGCAAAAGAGATTTTGGGCACAGATGTACAGAAGTAAACAGTAGAGAGGGGCTGTTATAAAGGCACGACCGAGCATGAGAGAGTGATGATGACGGACGGTGCAAATATGTACTCAAAAAGGGAGACTAATGCTAAATTAATGCACTGGCGGTGGTGTGGTTGGTGGCTGAAAAATAATCACAACAATAAGCAGCTGAAAAGCAAAAGGGGGATAAAGGTGTCCTCGTTAATTGCAGTTGCTTATTACTCATAAAAAAATCTCCCCTTTAATTCAACAAGTATAAGTAATATAATGAAGTTATGAAGTAATCCATATTTTTATTTGCTCCAATTTTTGCGTTTTTATTGTGGGGATGATGGGGAGAGTGGGGACTACTGATGTGGACAAAGTTTGTTTCTTGAGGTAATTAATAATGAGTGCAGTTGAGATATTTAAGGAGGTGCAGGTTTAATGGACACTTTCTCTTTAAGTTGGGAATTTAAATATTTAGAGAATTAAATTGAGATGGAGGGAAGGGAAGTAGGCTCTGCTGATTGATAAGCACGCGCACTTGCCAAAGTCAGAAGATGAATATGGTGATGACTTGTAAGAGATAAAAGGAAGAGGGAGGATTAATCGTTAGCTAAATTGATGATTGGTAAATTGTGGTTAGCAAGTGAACGTTTGGGCTTTGGTGTAGGCGCTTAAAAGCAAAATAATTGTGATAATGGAACAGTTAAGCTGCTAGTAGTAATAGCTTTGCCCAAATCGAGTACGTAAAAAAGGTGACCACTGGCCAGGGAAGTTGATGGCTTTTTAAAAACTCTACAGTATGTTCGTGTCGGTTGACATTATACTGACTGGAGGGTGATTGGAGTGAAGCTTGCCAATCAGTGATCGCTGCAATATTGAACATTTACTGAGAATTGTAGTGATAGGTAGAAAGTGACTTGTTCACGTGGTACAGTATTTATTATTTTGGTCGCGATTTTTCGCGTCATAAATACAAATAGGAATTTCCTGAAGAGGAAGTGTGACTCGCCAAAAGTCCTAAAAAGAACTGTACAGTATTATCCGCATCGGTGACATATATTTACGCTAAGACACAATAATTGTATTAAGTTTAAAGTGACAGCCAGTAGTCGATGACCACAGTCGTTATTCGGGCGGTTGTACGAAGAGGAAATATTAATGGAAGTTTTTAGATAGTACAAGAAATCAGTTTCCTTCTTCGCCACCAACAACAGTCAATTAGAATGACAGTTGCTGGGTCAAACAAGTAAGGAGTAAAACTAACTACGTAGGACTAACTAGCATCTGTGGAATTAGTATTCATTTACCTGTCAAAATGGACATTATAAGGATTAAAAGTAAGTCATTTACTAGTAATAATGTTTAATATTTATTCTCGTAACAAAAAGTACGTTCTAAAAAAACTAACCTAATTTCGTTGATTGGATAATTCCTTCCAGTTTGCAAGGCTTATATCAGCAAGCACTCCCCACCCGCGCAGCAGCCTGCCGGAAGTCAGCAGGAGCCGAGCAGTAACTCTGCATCGCAAGAGGGCTCATCCGCAACTAATCAGTCAGCAAATCAACCACCGGTTTCCTCATCGACTCCTGCTAGTCTGGTGTCGTCAGGAAGCAATTACTTACAGCAAAAACTAAGCCAGACGTTAATTACTAAACCTAATCCGTTCGTGGAGATTATATATAGCGGCTGCGCGGAGAATGGAATTCCAAGTGGAAGCAGTTCCAGGAGGACCGATGTTAAACGTAACACGTTGAATCCTGAGTGGAATGAACTGTTTACATTGTAAGAGCAAGAGGGCTCATCCGCAACTAATCAGTCAGCAAATCAACCACCGGTTTCCTCATCGACTCCTGCTAGTCTGGTGTCGTCGGGAAGCAATTACTTACAGCAGAAACTAAGCCAGACGTTAATTACGAAGCCTAATCCGTTCGTGGAGATTATATATAGCGGTTGCGCGGAGAATGGAATTCCAAGTGGAAGCAGTTCCAGGAGGACCGATGTTAAACGTAACACGTTGAATCCTGAGTGGAATGAACTGTTTACATTGTAAGTTATAATTAGTTGAAAGGATACGTATATTTGTCTGTTTGTTGTAAATGTAATAGTGAATTGGTATCGTTATCGTGTCACTTGCAGTCCGGTGGATCAGACTAGCGCTACGTCTCCATCTACTCCGTCTCCGCCTAAAACAGAGTTCACATTCCGAGTTCACGACTATTCCGTTTTACTTCGAAAGTCCGTCGGAATCCTTGGGGAAGGGAAATTCAACCTCCCATCTATTCTACGCCGGTATGGTATTGCCTCAGATTCGTTTCCCTTCCAAGTACGATTAGAGAACCATGAGCTCCACTTGGAACTCCATCATGGAAGCAAAAAAATTGGCAACCTTGTGATAGAGCTGGATGGAACGTTCCAACAGCAACAGCGTGGCCATT
This sequence comes from Acrocyrtus sp. NNG-2020, assembly GCA_027744115.1. Lineage (NCBI taxonomy): Eukaryota > Metazoa > Arthropoda > Collembola > Entomobryomorpha > Entomobryidae > Acrocyrtus > Acrocyrtus sp. NNG-2020. Next base: position 10,567 of record JAHZND010002282.1, read on the forward strand.
CGCAGTCCTCAAGTTCTAGCGGAATTAATGCAGGGAGCAGTAGTGCTAGTACAAGTACCGGTGGTGGTAGTGGCCCACAAGTTAACGGAGCTATTAAGCCTAGCACTAATGGTAGTAGTCGACCTGGGCCACCGCCTCGTCCGCCTGCTCCAATGCCTCAGTCATCGAGTGGAGGTGCAGCGAGACCTGCCCAGGAGCTTCCTTTGCCACCTGGCTGGGAAGTAAGGTTTGATCAGTATGGACGAAGATATTATGTCGATCACACAACAAAGTCAACGACGTAAGTTGGTAGTAGTGGTATACATAGATTTAAATGAAAATGCTTTGACTGTGTACTAATCTTTAATCTTTCCTACATTCGGTCTCGTTTGGTTATCAGGTGGGAACGTCCAGAGCCATTGCCACCTGGATGGGAAATGAGACGGGACCCACGGGGAAGAATATACTTTGTAGATCATACGACACGTACCACCACATGGCAACGTCCTTCAACTGAGAGACTTGCACACTTCCAGACATGGCAGGGAATGAGATCGCAGATTCTCCAACAAGGGAAAACCAGGTTTCTGTACAGTGGTAACAATACTGAAGCTGCGGGTAATTCTACGACGACGGGAGGCGACGCGAATAGTAATAATGAGCCTACCGGGGGAGATACCGTCGCAAATAATGTGTGTAAATATTGTTTTAGAAGCATTTTGTTGTAACTGATTTGCTGGCAATGCGGCAATGTTAATGATTGTGGCAATTGTGTAGGGTACGGGTCCGGATGGTAACGATAATCAGGGAAATAGCAGTACGTTTGGAGCTAGTAGTAGTAGTTCATCTTCAACTGAAGAGCAGTTGCCACCGCTGCCTGATGGCTGGGAAAGGAGAGTGCGCCCAGATGGTGCTATATACTGGGTTAATCATTTAAATAAAACTACGCAATGGTGAGGGTTTTTAAATGGAAATTAATATTTTTGAAATTAAAACAGTTATTTGGTAATAGTTGAGCATTGAAATTAACTAAACGCTTGATCTGTGACTCCGTAAAACAGGGAGGATCCACGAACCCAAGGCCAGCTACCACTTCCACCTGGATGGGAGGTTCGGGTTACGGAAGAAGGCGTGACGTACTTTGTTGATCACAATACAAAAACAACGACCTTTGATGATCCACGAGTTCCTGGAACTACGCTCGGGTTCGTTTGCTAATTTTGTTAAGAGCTGCTGCAAATTAAAAGTATTGCATCTTGCATCAATAAATGAACTTTGTTTGTGCGTAGGCCGTCTGGAATTTACGGGGTTCCAATGTCGTATGAGAGATCATTTAGGTGGAAAATCTGTCAGTTCAGGTACCTGTGTCAGTCCAATGCTCTTCCTTCCCATATCAAGTTGACAGTGTCCAGAACCACCCTTTTTGAGGATTCCTACCACCAAATTATGAGACACCCGGCCTATGAGTTGAGGAGGAGATTGTACATAATTTTTAGAGGGGAGGAGGGTCTTGATTATGGTGGCGTTGCAAGGTAAGTTGCCGAGATAGCAATTAGTATTTTAATTTAAGCAACTAAACGCTTTGGATTGCGTAGGTGTATTAGGTACTATTTAAAATTAAAACCATAATAATTGTGCTATTTCTTGAAAAAACAAAAGAGAACGCTGCTTGCCCTCTTGAATTTTGGAATGAAAAGAGAATTGAGGATGTTTTCCTAAAATTCAAATCAGGTATGGATCCGGGAAAATGACATAGACGAATGCGGACTAGAATTATACTTTTCCGTGGATTTCGAGTGTCTGGGCCAAGTCATTCACCACGAACTAAAGGAAAACGGAGATGCAGTTCGTGTAACACAGACTAACAAAGAGGAGTACATCAAGTAAGTTCTATCACGTCAACCAGACTATTACGGTTTTGTTCTTTTGTTTGCTGCGAGGGAAATGAAGGTTCGTTATGCTGAAATAATAAAAATGCGGAACGCTTTCTCGAATTTAGGTTAATGACCCAGTGGAGAATGACAAGAGGAACGGAGGAGCAGACACGAGCTTTTCTGGACGGATTTAATGAAGTGGTTCCTTTGGAGTGGCTGAAGTATTTTGACGAGAGAGAGCTGGAATTGCTGTTGTGTGGAATGCAGGAAATCGATGTGGAGGACTGGATGAAAAATACTATTTACAGGTTTGTTTGCTTTGCAGCTAGTGGGTGCAGAATGGGTAAAAAATTACCGGGGCAACCGGCAAAACCACCAAACATTTTTACGAAAAATTACCGATAACAAATGATAATTACCGGGAAATGGCTTTTCAGAATGTATAG
>JAHZND010002283.1:0-11047 GCA_027744115.1 Acrocyrtus sp. NNG-2020
CTTTGTGGCTGCTGCTAGGTAGGTTCCATGCATCCCTTAAAAATATATTTTTTTGTTTCTTGTTTCAAGTCCCAAACATGCAAAATACGTGTAAGGGAAAAAGTCAACAGAGAAAAAAAAATATTTTCAGACTAGACATGCTTCCCGTATATTTCTTGGAACTCAATTCAGTCCGAAAAAATATATATTTTGTGTTGTGATGTGATGGCTCAGGAGAGAAAAGTGAATAAGTAAGTTTTTCTTGAAGATGTTTTTTTTCTTTGAAGAGCGTGCCTATACCGTCCAGACAGATGCATGGCAATGTGACATAACAAGAATTTTTTTTTAAAAGGGAAACTGCCAGAGGAGCTAGATACCGTATGCAACTCACAAGGTACGAAGATGGCTTTTTCAAGATTTTCTTGTTTTTGCATAGGAATCACATTATGAGTCCGCAAGCTGCACAAATAAAAGGGATTTGTCGCGAAAATAAGCTTGGCTCGTCCCCCAAATTCTGGTTTGTGGATTGGGATGTATCAATACAATTTACGGGGAAAAATATGCACAAAAAAATCTTTTGCGCTAACCACCAACTGGAACATCATTCCATTCATGCATTTCCATTTCGTTTTCTTTGTTTTCTCTTTTTCTTTCACTCTTTGGAAAAAGTGAAGGAAGATAAGATTTTTTTACAATGCATCCTTTTTTACAAATCACGTCGAGCAAAGGAAAAAAAAGAGAAGACGAAGGACTGAAAGATCTGGCTTTTCCTTTAGTCTCTCCTTTTATTTTTTTCCCACAATCACCCAAGATATATTTTTTTCTGGAGAGAAAGAGTCTGGAGAAATATAAAAGCGAAATATCAGGAGAGCAGAGCTTTTGGTGATGTCTCGGTGAAATGTAACCACACGTCCAGGTCCAAGTCTCCAAACGGCCATTCATAATGACACGCTTTTTTTGTATTTTATGTCCTAGAAGAAAAAAATATACAATGGAAATGTAGAACTGGAGCTGGTTCGTTTTATTTCTTCTGTGAAAAAAAAAGAAATTGTGAGGAGAGAAGCTGTCCACAGGCAGGTCCACCTAAAGATATATTTTTTTCTGGAGAGAAAGAGTCTGGAGAAATATAAAAGGGAAATATCAGGAGAGCAGAGCTTTTGGTGATGTCTCGGTGAAATGTAACCACACGTCCAGCTCCAAGCCTCCAAACGGCCATTCATAATGACACGCTTTTTGTATTTTATGTCCTAGAAGAAAAAAAATATACAATGGAAATGTAGAACTGGAGCTGGTTCGTTTTATTTCTTCTGTGAAAAAAAGAAATTGTGAGGAGAGAAGCTGTCCACAGGCAGGTCCACCTTTACGTTTCGGGTTTTTAAATGTACACCTATTTCTTTTGTATTTTGTTTTTGCGAAAGGGAGAAAAGGCTGATTTAAACTTGAAGGTTCAATAGAGCCTTGCGTGAAAGTTGAGAGTGGACACTGGATATAGTAGCAAGAGAGCACTAAATAATCAGCAGAATTGGTGAAATAGCACGAGTCACAGAGAAAAAGACAGAGTGAATGAGTGGCCCTTACAGAAAAAAAAAGTCTTTTCTCGTGGAGAGAATAAGATTGAACGTGTAAGGAAGAAAAGAGCCGCTCTCCACTTTCCACCATCCTCCATCCACATCCACCTTTTTCTCCCATTCGCATAAACTACGGAGGCAGCTGACTATCATTGCATATAAGGAACCCAATTTTATTCCTTGTCTGGCCAAAACTATGCGCATAAAATGTGAAATGCTTGAACTAGCACTTTTACTCACTCTCTCACTCCACTCCCTCACCCAAAAATCTGCCACTGCCACTGCTTCCATAGCACAAAAAGGGAACACACATCCAACTGGAGAAACCCGGAAAGCAGTAAAAAAAAGTCAGGGCTCACCCTACACAAGCCTTAGTACATCTTCAGAGTTCGTCAGAAGCGTTTCAGTCACCGAGCTGCAAAGAAGCCACGGCGAGAAGGCGGAAGAAAACCAAAAAAACAAAGTTTACTTTCCAACAGAAAAGAAAACGGACAAGGCTTAAAGCTCCGAGATCCAACAGCACATAAATTTCCAGCTGAAGCTTCCACTCCCAGTCCCAAAGGCGAGAAGTGTGTGGAGGTAAATGCAACCCTTTTTCTATCCTTTTCTCTCACTTTTTCAATTTTTCTCTCATAACTTTCCCCCACAATATTTTCATTCTGTCAAAAAATTATATTTTATTAGAGACTAAAAATATTACATTGTCCAATTTAGACACATCACAATTCAAAGTCCATTAAAATACAAATCCAATTACATCACACGCTCCAATTATTACTGAACGTAGCAAATAATTATAAATTCCACTGAACTCCACTCATTCTCACATCGCCCCAATTTTTATAGGCACTAAACAGCAGCCTCACGTTCGTTCACGCTCTCCTCGCAATCCATTTTTATAGCCTACTTTCCTCTCAAAATTATATTTTTTTTGCAGCCACTTGACTCTTTCCTTTTTCTTCCGTTGTGTGCTCCCGTACCTCGTGCTCAATTACAAAGCAATTGATGCCATTTTCCTTCCATATGGAGGAAGGGCCCACTTGACCGTATTTTTTTACACTCAGTCCCATTCTCAATCCAGATTTCATTATTTTTTTCCTTGTGTGCACAACCAAAAAAATTATATAACTGTGTAAAAAGCATGATAATATTATTTCCATTCCCCCGCATATTATAAGACTTTTTCCTCCGAAAAACAGTGAAAAAGAGGTTAAGGGTCCCTCCACACAATTTTTTTTTCTTGTGCCCTCCTCCGGAGTTCTACCTTTTCACTTTTCTGGAGAAGATGCGAGATAAATCTCTGATAACGAATAGGACACCTATTTTTCTCTCTCGTCTTTTTTTGTTCCTTTCGGTGTGCACCAATATGAAATTATATTTTTTTAGCCGTGCCGCGTACCTATATTTTCTCCGATGGAGGAGTTATAAGATAAAGGAANTACCTTTTCACTTTTCTGGAGAAGATGCGAGATAAATCTCTGATAACGAATAGGACACATATTTTTCTCTCTCGTCTTTTTTTGTTCCTTTCGGTGTGCACCAATATGAAATTATATTTTTTTAGCCGTGCCGCGTACCTATATTTTCTCCGATGGAGGAGTTATAAGATAAAGGAAGACGTTACCTACTTTAAAAACGGAAAATGAGTGGAGCAGAAAACTCTCCCATTTTCACTTCACACACATTCGCATTCGCACGCCGACTTGCACAGCTCACCTATTTTATGTAGAGCGTATAACCATTATTATCATAGTTATTTCCCTTTTTACTGCCTTCTCGGCTACCGAGAAGAGCCAGAGTAAGTGGTGCACTTAAGCATATTTTTTTCTACTTCTTCGCCTCCTCCTTACATATTCCGCTTTTTGTTTTACAGATTATGTGCATAGTGGAAAAGGAGGTAAACGACGAAAAAAAAACTTGAAATCCTTTTTTTTCTTCTCCTACTTCCTTCCCTCTTTCCACTCTCCCGTAATAATATTGCCGTAATAATAGTTGTATAAAAAAATAAGAGTGCATTTACCACCTCACTTGTCTCCTCTTCCTTTTTTCTTGGTGACTAGTGACGATTCTCTTTATCACGAGAGCACACACGAATGCCTCCCTCTGACAGTCGTAACAGTAAAAAAGAGGGGAATTTGTGTAGGGAATTTTCTCTTTATGCACAGCAAATGTGCTAAGTAGGAAACACAAAAACCATTTTTTTATATATCATGCATCATGCACTCTCAGCTCAGCACAATACAAAAAACGGGGCTAGTCTACAATACAAACAAAAAATCACATGCACTTTTTACAGCACACCATTATCCATCCTTTTAGAAAAAAAAGTGTTCAGCATTCCTTCCACCAGTTTTATCTCTTCTGCTTTTGTTTTCTCATTACTTCCCTGAAAGAAATAGAAGGCGTGGGAAAGGAAGAAAAAAAAGTTTTGGATTTTTCCCAATTGCTTACCGCATCACACTGAAATACTATCTTTTCTTTTCGCAGGTGGAAAAGCAATATAGAAAGCTGCATGTGAGGAGTTGGAGAGGAGTCTAATCACCGGAGAAAAATATACCTCATCAGCTCATATTTTTCGACTGCACGTACCATATATTTTTCTCCAGTTTCCTTTTCCTTGTCAGCTATCCATAAAAAAAGAGAGGGACGGAGCGAGGAGAAAAAAGTATTCTTTCCAGAAAGAAAAGGGATAAGGATACGCGCTCGCTAATATTATTGGTTGCTGCTTCTGGAGATCCAACGGAAAAAAATAAAAAGAGATTTCTTTTTGCTCTCATCCTCCACCTTTTTTTTAATGGAAGAGTTAAGGCGTTTACTTCACGAAATATGTCTGGAACTGTGTAATAGCGGGGATCAGTCGCTCCCATTATTCAGAGCTACTCTGGCACGTTCATATTCGATTATAATATAGCAATCGCATTAGAAAAGGTGATTTTCAGCTTTTCCACCTCAACTCCAGGAGAAGTCATTTGATCTCGGAGATTTTCCAACTCAGATAGCACTCCCACTATCCCAATATAGAAAAAAGAAGAAGCAACCCTTTTTTTTACAATAAGCACTTTCCCCAGATATCTGCGAGTATCCTCTCAGATTTTTCTTTCTTTCCTAGGAAATGTGACTGGAAGTAAAGGCTAAAATAAATATATCCTGGAAATCCCGGAAAAGGAGTTTCATTCTTCTGCACCTTCAACTCTAACCGAGGCGCAATTCCTTTCCAATCAGAGTCAAATAAAAAAAAGGTCTGGAGATGTTTACAATGATTACTGAATAAAAATAAGGAAATAAGTGACCAAAAAACATTATCTGGAGGAGAGCGGGAGTCCGTAGATGATCTCTACATAAAACATGAAATCAAAAAATAATGCGATTAGAACGAGAGCGAGCAGAGCTAGAGCAAGCCTAATGGACATTGATCTAACAATATTTCACTCTTCCTCTCCCTAAAAAATCTCTCTATATCCTATCGCTTTAAAACAGTGTATAAGTAGAAATCGGCTAATACGATGTTATTACTGCTAAACACTGCACACTAGTTAGGAAGCTGCTTCCCTAGTAAAATAAAAATCGAGGGAGTTGGAGTACATAAAAAAGGGAATCCCCGAATTACCAGAAATGTAGTAGTAAATGGGAAGAGGAATAAGGAGGAGCGGAATAATAAAAAAATAAGGAACTTCAAATAAAAGTGGCATGAAATGCCCCTACGTGAGCGGAATACATACTCACTCATCCCATACGCTTCCTCCATACTTATTCGTGATAGTGACTTTGAACGAAGCTGAGAAGAGAGAGAAAGAAGGAAAAACTTTGTTACTCGAAAAAAATACATTTAAGATTTTTTTTCGTCTCAAAAAATATTTTTTTCTTTCTTGTCTTGTGTGATTGTGTGTGTACATTTCAAGTTGTTATTCTATGAGAAGAGGAGAAAATAAAACAAACTGGAGAAAAAAAAGTTTTATTTTCTGTGAAAGAGAACACGGAAGGAGGACAAAAAATAAGGAACTTCAAATAAAAGTGGCATGAAATGCCCCTACGTGAGCGGAATACATACTCACTCATCCCATACGCTTTCTCCATACTTATTCGTGATAGTGACTTTGAACGAAGCTGAGAAGAGAAAGAAAGAAGGAAAAACTTTGTTACTTTGTGTGATTGTGTGTGTACATTTCAAGTTGTTATTCTATGAGAAGAGGAGAAAATAAAACAAACTGGAGAAAAAAAGTTTTATTTTCTGTGAAAGAGAACACGGAAGGAGGACACGCTTTTTACTTACCTTTCCGTGAAAAAATATATATCCATTCTGACGTGAGCATACACATGAAGAAGGGAAAATGTAGTTAACTGTTTAACTATAGCAAGGAGAAAGTGAAGAGAAAAAAAAGTTTCCAGTTTTAGTTGCTAAAAGACAACTGAGATAATTGCGGTGCAGTAACCACCCCATATCCAGACACATTTACTTTCTCTTGCTAAATATCCGCAAAATAGAAAATAGAGGGAGACTAGAGAGAAAGAGACTAACAAAATAATCCTTGGGAAAAAAAGTTACGTAAGAAAGCATTTAAGAAAGCTACTTTGATTTTCCTCTGTCTTGGCCCAACTTGAAGAAAAACGGAAAAGGGGAAGAAGGGAAAGAAGAGAAGAGAGAAGACGCGCAGCTCGAAGCTTTTTTTCCTGGAGGCTCTCCCTCCATCAAAAACTATCATCATATTATCAACCAGCACTTCCGTCAAGAGCAGAAGGTAAGGAAGCAAGTTTTTTTTGTGGTGCCTAAGAAAAGTTATTTTTTCTGTAATTATTTGGATTAGATGAGTACACAGAAAAATAAAGAGAGGGGGATAGGCACTTGAGCATGTGCGTATCTGAAGAGCGTAAAGCCTCCCCTTCTTTAAACACTTCTTTCGCCGTCCATTTCCACTCACCAGTTCAATCAAGTTAACGAGCGGACGAGAGGTTTTTAAGTGTATCCGTGTAATTTAGCGTTTTACGATGGCTTCCCCTCTCAAGACTTAGGAAAACAGGCTATTTCTTTCCTGGAACTGAGGTGACATGTTAGGATTAGAAAAAAGTAGTAAACTTTAAGCGTCACGTACCGGATGTAAAAAAAGTAAATCCAACTTTTTAACAGCGAAATAAACGAAACTTAATTGATTCATTACAAGTAAGCCAATTACACCCGGAAAACTGTAAAAATAAAGAGGAAACATGACACAAGAAAATAGAGAACTACGCTGCTCCTTATTTTCTCCTCTTTCCTCTCCCAAAAAAAAGAATCCCTTTTTATGTCGCCATTTTCGATTTGCTCCAGGTCTTTTTTTCTTCTTACTGGATAAAAACGTAGCTACTTTCACTTTGCAAGAATCACTCATGCTTTTTCTCGGATGCATTCAATCCATACGGTTCACTGTATATATTTTTGCTACGCTTCACTTCCCCAGACAAGGGAAAAGGGTTGAGGATGTTCGGATGTTTGAATCCATGTAGGACACAAAGATAAAGAGAAAGTTGGGGGAGAGCAACAAGAAAAATCAAAATTCCCTTGTGGCAATTTCCACAGGGAAAAAGTTTTTTTTTCTTCCACTAACAATACCAAAAAAAATCTATACGACTGCCTTACATCATTTCCTTATAGTTCTCTTCTTTCTCTTAGGGTATAAGCACTCAACTCACAGAAAATAAAAATAAAATCCTTGTCTTTTTTTCTCTGCACGAAAAACATATCAAGGTAATAATAATAACATATCCGATGTGAATTGTAGGATTGGGCGAAGAACAAAAAAAAGTTTTTTTTGAGACGGTAACTGAACTTATCAGTTTTTTCCGAGAGCTTTTAAAAATAATAGAACCGAACATATGGCTCCTCTCTGCTTGTTTGCACTAGGCTACTTCCCTACTTGCATTTATAGATAATAATATCTAGAAGTGGAGAAGAGAAAGTCAAGTTGATTTCTGGTTCGAAGAAAAAGGAAAAGAAAACTGGTGAGTGGATCTTGTAGTGATCATGTATTTACTGTATCATCATTCAAGAAAAAATGGGGAGGCAATCTGAGATAAAAAAAAGATTCGGTTGTATATGATAAGTGACTGGAAATTTTGATTGGAAAATGGAGAGGAAAAAAACAATTTGGAGTTTCGGCTTGAAAAAGAAGACGCGACATAGGGTGAACTTGAAATTCCTGGAAGGATGGGTATAAAAGATGTGTAGCATTTTCCATATGGAATAATATGATGAAATAGAAAAAAAAATTGGATGTGGGGGAGGTAGTTGTCGTAGAAGCCTTGTTAATTTGTATACGGATGAGAATAAAAATGAGGTTAGCTACGGTTGGGGTGATGTGACGATCGTTATGAATTCATTTTGAGAAAGATAATGGTGAAAATGTCGAAGGTTTGCGATTGAAAAGGTATTTTCTCCGCACATTAGCACTAATCTATCCAGCTTTAGCTGTGAAAGTGAGAGGAGCAGCTTTCCTAGCATTTTTTTGAGGTAACCTTTACAATTTCGATTGAAAAGGGAATACTTTTTTCTCAACTTCTTCTCCAGCCAGAAAGGCTCTGAACCTGAAAGGTAGCCGGAGTCTCTTTTTCTCTACCTTATTTTTTGAATGCTCGTGTGTTCCTGTTCTGTGCTTGTAGTACCTTTTTCGTAGAGAAAAAGTTCGTTGGACTGACTTTTCTGAAAAGTTTGAGGAGACGATGGAAACTTCAAAGGACTTTTTTCCTGGTTTAGTTCTATCTCTCCAGCCCCGGCTTTAAGGGAGTAGGCAAACGGAATAGTAAATTTTATTTTTATTTTTTGGACCAAGCTAAAGGAATAAAAGTGTACATAGCGCTCGGGTTAAATTCCGTCTTGAGTGCAGTTCATTCAGGTCATTGTGTTTATTTATAAATCGATCTGGGACCATTTCACATTAAGACGAAAAGGACATAGCCACACAAAAACGGCTTTTGTACAAGGCACATTATTTTCGTATTAAGCCAGCTATTATTTATTGCGTTTACATTTGCTATGGAATAAAGATATAAATCATTTTACTCCTTCCTCCTCCGTCTTCAAAACAAAATACTACTTGTGTGGGGTTGTTTTCAACCAAATTTTTTTTATAAAAAAAAGAGTTGACTACGTTCAATTTCCATACTCCTCGCACCAGGAAATGATTTAGCGGCAACTTTTTTTTTTAAAAAAAGAGAAAATAATATATATTTTTAGCTCCCTCCTAATTACTTTAGCTGTCTAACAGTCAAAGCCAAAACCCTGCAAAATTATATTGAAGCTGTCTTAAAATTTGCAGTGAATAAAAATATACATTTTTAACTGAAATAAATTAACAAGTTTATTTAAACCCTCCAAAAACTGCTTAAGCAAGTGTGGCTGTAGAAAAAAATGTTTTCACATTTTAAAAAATTCAAATCTATGTAAATCCTAAGTTAAGAGGAGAATAATGAGTTTTTTCTAGTGAGCACGTCCAAAAAACTTTATTGCTGGAAATACACATCTTTCACTTTCACAGTTTTTTTTCTACATTCCTACGCACATTTAATTGAGACGTGGAGTGGTGGAAGTGGAGTTGAAAGGGAGAATGACTCAGTGTCTCTGGCAGGATGGAGACCAACTGCTGAGCACTTTATTCTGGGAATATGCAGTAGACACGCATTTTCACTCCTGCTCCAGCCAGTCCTAAAGCACGAGTCACTAATGCTCCTTCCATTTTCACTGGAAATAAAAGTGGACATAATCTAGATTGTATGAAATAAAAAGATGTATGAGCTGAGTCCATACATCCAGGAACAATCAGTTATACCGTTGACTGAAAAGAAAACTGCATGAAGGGCACATAAAAACGGTCAGGAATCTTTTTTCCACTAAAATGTTTATGGCTCTGGGACAATTTACAATACCATACCCATTATATTTATATGGCTGACGGGAGAGCATTTTTTTACTTTTTATTTTCTGCATATCTTTCCCCCTGTAAATATTCTCGGGTTCTCCCTATTAATCTTACAGCTTAATAAATAACATTCTCATTTCTCTCTTTTCCGGTTTTTCCTCAAGAAATAAAAAAAAATATTTTTTTCGTCCTTCGTCCTTCCTATGCTGTTCTGCTTCTTTCAACTTTTATTTTCCTTCTTGCCTCTCACTTTGTGCATTTATATATTTTTTCATGGAGAAAGAAAAAGTTTTGAAGAGAAAATATATAAAAAAAACTTCTTTTCACAGCAAGGAAAAACGAGCCCACCTCGGTTTCTCCGGTGTCACTACTCCTGGCAAGAGTTTATGTACAAACAAGGATAAAAAAGGATGCCAGATGCGGCAGCAGTCAGCTTGAAAGATGATCTCCGAGAAACATTCACACGACCGCTTCCATTTTGCTTTGGCATTTAAAGAAAAAAAGAAAGGAAAGGGAGAGCGGAGAAAGAGGAGAGGGAGGATGTGACATGGGTAAATTGAACACACAAACGTGACTTCACCGAAAAAAGGAAGCAAGTGCGTATGTGGCACAAAAAATACGGAGATGTGGAAAGCAGGAAAAGCGAAAGTATGACAGGATATTTTCAACGTAACAAATATAGACAAGTATAGACAGGAGGAGCAACAGGAAGTTTTTTTTGGAAGAGGAAGATGATGATGATGGGGATGCTAGCTTGTCTCTGTTTTTTCCCTCCCTCTCCATCTCAAAAAAATATATACATTTTTACAAAAAAAAACCTTCTCAACTCAAGGAACCCTATTTTACCGTTTTATGCTCGTGTGCTTATGCTACCTTTTCCAGTAATATGCATTATTATTATTATGGCTCTGGTAATGGATACGATTTTAGTTTTTTTCTGGAACGCTTCCTGTGCTCTCGCCTTTTCTTATCCTGGTCCACACACAGTCAGACGGAGCATTTCAACAGTTCCAGTCGTTTCCCAATACATTCCTGTCAAAGGGAGAGGCGGGGAAGCGATTTTCATGCACAATTCCAGAGAGTAGATGAGCCCATTTCACAAAAGGTTTTTCTCTCTCTGCGTCTCCAGGTCTAAAAGACCAAAAAAATACGGGGCCATTTACCATTTCGCTATTGTACTTGTTGGCATTCCGGAGAGTGTAGAGAAGAGGAGACGAGAGGGAGAATAAGGAGGAAATGCGTCCTCCGTCCAAAATGCACTTAAGAATAGTTAGGACAATAATACCTTTTATAGCTATCTATGGGAAACCGCTACACACATTTAAGCTAAACAGCGCTCATATACAAAGTTGAAAGCGCAAGTAATGCCCAGTTTAATATCGGTTTTTCGGGGATTAAGGGAAAAAAGAAAATGTTATACTCGCACTTTTTCCACCGAAACTAGGAAAACCGTTGTCGGTTGTCGTGTATATATTTCGTTCTGTTCATGTGCTCATCTTTGCGTTTTCAGCAAACTCCCGTTTTTCATGAGAATGAGCTCCCAAGGCTCATTTCATCGTGAAATAGAGACTTTCCCCGCTTATTTTGCTAAGACCTGCTACTCAAGCTCGGTTT
>JAHZND010002284.1:0-23613 GCA_027744115.1 Acrocyrtus sp. NNG-2020
TAAGGAGATTGCAGGCCGGTATACAGAAGAAGATCCTAATTTTGCTAATGACGTAGAGCGGAAGACACCTCCTTTAGTGCTTGGCTACCGAAAGCACAAGAAGGGTAATCAGAAAAAGGTCAATAAGGCACCAAAATCAGGTCATCGCGGCAAAGGCGATTTTTAAGCAAAATAGAGGCAAGCGTGAACGTGGCCACAGAGTACCACGAGTGGTTCCCTTCAGAAATTTGAGTAGCTGGCTGTGGAGTGAAATTCATCAGTCAAGGCAAGTTACGTAAAGCAGTTGATAGCTGATAGATAGTTGTATTACAGTATAATAGTATAACGAGTATTTTCACGTCAAAGACTGGTGTATCCTTAATGCAAACAGTGCGGAAATTATTTAAAATTACAACTGAAATAATTTTTTCGAAGCATTTATGCACGCCGCAATTGTAAAAAGTTCGAAAATTAAAGGACACAAAAACGCACTAAATAGAAATAGAGGCACGATGATGAAATCCGCGTTATACGAGCATGAAGTGGAACTAGGATCCAGACATGTCAGAGGTAAGTGTGGTGTGGTTTGTGAGCTCATAATTCATAAAAGCTATTATGTAAATTATAAGTTTTGACGCAACAATAATCACAATTGGGAATTACCTGTGTGAAAAAATTAAAAGCAATTTTATTACATGTTGATGTGGCAGGTGTGCTTGGTTGGGGGAGATCTCGTGGAATTCAATGCAAGGAAGATAGGCTCAGGATTGCGGAAACTAGACCTATCCTTCAACATCATTCAGAGACTGACAGGACTAGATGTTTCAGCGGATACTTTGGAGGAGATAATTGTGGATAATAATCAGCTACGCAGAATTGAACTTAGGGGGAACTTCCCGAAGCTTCACACGCTGAGCATAAACAAAAATATGGTCAGTGTAAATAAACATTTACTGAAAAAGTAAAAACGTAAAGCCTGTTAGGAATTTAGAATTAACACTTTAGATAGTATAACTCGAGATTCATAAATATGTGATCTGAAAAACTTGCAGGTTTACGATTTGGCATATTTGGTGAGCACACTGCAGCGCTGCGCACCTGGTCTCAGATATTTAAGCCTTTTGGGAAATCCGACTTGTCCTGATCAGCTAACTACAGATGACGTGGATGAATCCGACTACCAACTATACCGATACTATGTGGTCCACCACTTACCAGCTTTAAGATTTTTAGATCATAAGCCTGTCACACAATACGAGTTTTACGAATCGCAAAGATCTCACCACGAAGAAATCAATTTCCACCGGCAGAGCTCCCCACTTCCGTTGCCAGCCTCTGTCAGAAAGTCACAAAATCAGAAAGCTGTCGCCTTTGCAGGAGTCGCAGGAGTGGGAGGAAATAGCCCGAACTCTCCAAGCAAAAGTAGGCAAGGAAAAAGGAGATACAAATACGTTGGAAAGAACTCGGAGGGAAATAGATTTATCCAGGATACGGATCTATGAAGTGGTCATAGTGTACATATATCATCATGAGTATATCTGTTTCAAATATCCAAATGAAAATATGCAACAGGTTATTACTATTGCTGTCTTTATGATTAGTCTTTAAAACAAATTCAAGCTGATCTCCGTACTGCTGTGCTATACTATTACGTTTAAAATGAAACTATCTTCAAATCTGTATTTAATTGAGTTTCATTCTCGCTATTTATCCAATTTTACTAACGTCCTGGGAATAACTAGTGCTAAAAATAAACTTCGTGAAGCCATCATGTTACATATATATATGATGTTATATTGCCGTTCAAAGATGTTAAATACTGAAAACAGTTATCTATTAACAGCTATTATTTAAACAGTAGTGGCACATATACGGACATTGCATACAAATATTACGCAAATAAGTAGCCGTGTGAATGAAGTCTCACAGGTCTTGGGTTAAACTGAGATTCTGCTTTCAGGTCGCTCATTCCATTTTACTATCCCATAGCCAGTAGCTGTGAAGACCGCACCCAAGATTCACACGGTACGGAGAACACACAAGCAGGAGGCCACCACCGTATTCCACGTTCTTTGCATTAATGAACTGCTCAAATTCCAGCAATACTGGAGCTGGAACGAAATCATCACATTTGCAGGATAAGTCGAAGTCGTCTGATTTCTACCAATTTCACACTTATATTCGTGAAGTCGTGGGAAGTAAAAAGTTTTACAGAAACACCCCTTCATATATGATCATACATTGGGATTGCAAAAAAAAACATTTTTGCACATACCTACATACTTCTTAGCACTGCAGGATTGGGTAGCAAGCACAACCTGGAACTAGAACCAGACTAACTTGAGAAATGACCAAAAACAAGTCTTTCCAGCTGCTACTGGAATGGAACGCGTTTCAACTACCGTGTAATGTTTCTCCATGCTAAAAAGTCCTTGGCGATTCACAACTTGAGAAATGACCAAAAACAAGTCTTTCCAGCTGCTACTGGAATGGAACGCGTTTCAACTACCGTGTAATGTTTCTCCATGCTAAAAAGTCCTTGGCGATTCCGCTCCTCACACTAAATACGAAGATTTTAAAATCTGATAGTAACACAGCGCTGAATCGGGTCGGGATGGATGCACAGAAGCCCCCATCACAATACTCATCCTTTTTAACAGAAAGCAATAATGCATTTTTATATTATCACCGTCATCGGTATGTTAACATAGATTGCAGGTGCTTCAAATTATTTTTCTGGTTTCTGGTAGCGCCACTTCCATACCAATTTCCAATGGAGTAGGTATTCGCTTGCAATGTTTTTAAGTTGGGGTTCAGCTTTAACCTCCCATCCCAGTCCACTTCACAATGGATTGAAAAGCTTCCTTTTCTATCATTTATCTCTCGCATTTTCATTCTCCTCGATAATAATACCTCTTCTCTGTGATGCTGCCATATAAGCAAAGCTAATATGAGAAGAGAACATGAGCGAAAAGTATACTTCTTCCTCAGCGAAAATGCTATGCTGAATCCCGATATGACTATGGCTCTCCTCACAATTCTCAGATTTTGGGCTGGGATGGGAACTTTTTTTGGTCGACTCATTCAATGATATTGTATTGAGTCCATATAGAACTAGAACCTTGTCACAGAAAAATAAGTATTATTTTGTTGCATTTTAAGGAGTGTAAGAAGAGGCAAACGTGTGTTTTCTCTGCCACACAGAGCCACTGTCCTGTACAGAAAAATAATTTACTTTTTTTTATTCCTTGTTGGCTGCTGACTGGATAATCTGTGCAGTTATCCATGAAATATACCAAAGAAGACTAGAACACAAAACATGCTTTAAAAAGTTATAATACTGGAATTAGTAGCTTTTAGAGGGGCTGTTAACTCTACTCATATCGTTCAGTTCCAATAATTATGTATAGTCTTTTTATGGTTCGTGAGAAAACGCAGTAGTATACTCCGCCAAAGCAAACAAAACATTCCATAATTTGATAATCATTATTTTAGCTGTTTTTATAATAAGGAATTTTGTCAATCGTATTTTTCCTTATACCTTATTAAGACAGGAAGCAAGCTTTTTCAGAATATATTTTTTAGGCTTGCCCAATAAAATAACGTCAGCCGTTTAGTCAGCCACGTGAATTTTTCGTTCGAAAAGTTAACTATTTTTGTTATTTTTTCTACAAGTGATACTAATTAGATAGTGGAGAAATTAATCGGTCTGTGAAACGATAGTACTTCTTTGCACTTTCCAAAGTTGCAACTTTCTTTCAGGGTGAAGAAACATTTTCTCATCTGATTTCTTTTGAGGTAAGCAAGCACCAATTGTACAATAATTTATCACTAATTATAATTAGTTTTAAGTTGTAATTATTAATCAAAATAGTCACATCAAACATAAAAAGGGAGTACATGTTAATGACGGTCTCATTTACGCTGACAATGCTATCGGGAGCAGCACAATATTTTGCAAAAACAAAAAAAGTAGAAGCGTGTATTGCATATTGCTAAAAAAGTGCATCCGCTGGTAGATGGTGTCTTTTTTGCTGTCCAAAAAATCTGCAGTATTGAATGCACTGCTGCAGCGCAGTGATTTCTGCTCGTACGAACTTTTACTGACTGAACTTAGCATGTGGTGGTGTGATGATGTGAGGGAGCTGCTGCTATCCCAAAACACTTTTCTATTCGCTGTTTTTGACAGATGCCAGTTTGCCCATTGCAAAATATCTCCAGTTTCAAATTTCAGTTTTAGACCAATACCTCCTCTTTTTACTGACAATATGAAGTTTAGACTTGTTTTAATTTAATTAATCAGTTAAAACAAGGTAGTTTCATCATTTTTGGGTTCAAATATAAAGGATTTCTGTCTGAGAGGTTTTTTTTGTTTTTACGTACTACAGATACGCTTGCACATGTTCCAATTAATTGCGATTGCGGGTAAGATAAAAATCAGTAAACAAAAATATTAAATCGCATTTTAGAACATTAGACGTTAACTAAACTAACGACTGGAACGAGAGTGGTTTGTAAAGTTAATGGGTAGTTGTAAGTTGGAAACTGTTCAACTTCATTTGGTCAGCTGGGGAATCGGATGGGACTATCGACATGACATGTAATGAAAATATAATGATTCAGCACTTCAGATTTTCATTTTCAGAATCTAAGAAGGTATTGATAATTAGTACTGTCCTGACAAGAGACAAGAGAAATGAGATTTGTGTTAAAAAGCTAGTTAAAAATCTTTGTAGTTAAAATAGTCTGACCATCTTGACTCTTATATTTAACAACTGCTTCTTTAGCTCTTCCTCTTCATATCCTCACACTCGTATTATGAAAGCTGCAAACTGGTTAAGAAGGAAAGGATAAGTCAAGTTAAATAGAACTGTAAGCGAGGAAAAGGAGCTTTTACAGCATTTATTATGTTAATGACGGAGAGAAAAGAGACTTGTGTGAGGACAAACATTTAATGCTTTTGTAATAGGTGGTGGAGGAGGATGAGGATGCGTATTGTAGGTATTTAATGCATTTTTGTACTGTGAGAGGTATTATGTGGTATTATGGTTCATGCATTTGTGAGTTCATTGCATTTAAGTAAGGCTTGTGTTAAGAGCAGTTAGTGAGGCTAATACATGATAAATGTCCTCTCTTTGTACCTACCTACCCAACTTCTACTTATCCTACTGTGATGATAATTTGCCTTATTTTCTGCTCATACATTATTGTAATTTTTAGTAGTTGAGTGTTGAAAGTACATTCATAGCACCGTAATGCAAACAGCGCTGCTAATGCACTACTGGAATAATACCTTTAAGAAGATGAGAGGTTTTAGTTAAGGTGTTTAAGTTTATGGCATACGGACACAAGATTTTTTCCATCTACAATTATAATTGAATGACAACGCCCTACCACCACCGTCTTCAACAACAAAAGTAATCATGTGTACAGAAAGGGCATGTTATTCCTAGTCCCAGTACGAGGTTTTTAGATAACAATTTAATAGGGAGCAGAGGTTATTGGCAAAGGAAAGCTAACAGTGATTGTGATTATTATATAAATATAAAATACAGGGACAGGATTAAATTCCTTCTGTAGGGAACAATTAGGTAGCAACATTTTTCTCGTTAATAAGAGGTCAATTGGAATCTATATGCATGTTTTAAGCTAATTGAAACATTATTTTATCTATTTTTGTAGGTGCGTTCTAGTTATTGGGGTCAACATTTCACACATCAGAAATTGTTCTGCAGGACTGCCGAAGACAAGTCATAATAGATTTAACTCAGTACTTCTACTTTAGGTGATATTTGATATTCCGAAATAGATCTTGCAAAATGTCTCTCCCGAAAATTCGCGATGAGGAGAAGGAATCCGTTTATGGATACGTTCACGCTGTTTCCGGTCCTGGTAAGGATGAAGATTTACGGAAAGCTTGAAAATTTCAAAAATGGCATTCGGTTAGTTAACCATTTCTACTTCTTTCAGTCGTAACGGCCTCCCGCATGTCCGGATCCGCTATGTACGAGTTGGTCCGTGTCGGCTACGATGAGTTGGTCGGTGAAATCATCCGTTTGGAGGGTGACCTCGCTACCATTCAGGTCTACGAAGAAACGTCAGGTGTAACAGTTGGAGATCCTGTATTAAGAACTGGCAAACCACTTTCCGTTGAATTGGGTCCAGGTATTATGAGTTCCATTTTTGATGGTATCCAGCGACCACTTCAGGACATCTGTGAGCTCGCCCAATCAATTTACATTCCAAAAGGAGTTAACGTTCCGGCTCTGTCTCGCACAAAGAAATGGGATTTTGTCCCTGACAGAAACATTCGGGTAAGAATGAAGAAGAAAATTTGGGCGGAGCGGATTTTTTATTTCGAGCATTAAATGCAATAATAATAAAATGCTCTTTCAATTTCTTGATACAGCCTGGAAGCCATGTTACTGGAGGTGACGTATATGGCATGGTTCATGAGAATCGTCTTGTGAAACATAAAATCATGGTACCTCCAAGAGCCAGGGGAACAGTTACTTACATCGCTGAGGCTGGAAGCTATGATGTGAATGATATTGTACTGGAGACGGAATTTGACGGAGAAAAGTCAAAATTCTCCATGTTGCAGGTGTGGCCAGTTCGTCAGCCTAGACCAGTGACCGAAAAACTCCCAGCCAATCATCCGCTACTTACAGGGCAGAGAGTACTAGATACACTATTTCCGTAAGTGCTACTTATTACTAATGATAATGATGTGGTGACATCAATTGTATAAACAACATTTTAGAAAAATATCAGTGGTGCAGTATTTATAATGCCGCAATAAATATTTCAGTAGGTACTTTTAGTATACTCTTTGATAAATGGATTTTTTAATTTAATCAGCATTTAGTGTCAACATTAATTTAATTTTTCTTGATTAATGAAAACAAAAACAGTGGCTACCCAGCATATTTGGGAGCACGTCTGGCATCATTCTACGAGCGGGCAGGTAGAGTGCGCTGTTTAGGAAATCCAGACCGTGAAGGCTCTGTGTCAATTGTCGGTGCCGTATCACCACCTGGTGGTAAGTTTAATTTATAGTACAAGTACAGGATCATGCTGTTATAATAGTGATAATTAAAAATCGGAACACATTTTTACCTGTGTTTGAATAGGTGACTTCTCCGATCCTGTCACATCGGCAACCTTGAGTATTGTACAAGTGTTCTGGGGATTGGACAAAAAGCTGGCACAGAGAAAGCATTTCCCTTCGATTAACTGGCTCATATCTTACAGGTACAAAGAAATAAAAATAATGTTATACATAAGTCATAATGGAAACGGAAAGGATGTCAATTTCTAATGAAATATTTATTTCCTAGTAAATACATGAGAGCACTTGATGATTACTACGATAAAAACTACCCCGAGTTTGTCCCTCTCCGAACCAAAGCAAAGGAAATTTTACAAGAGGAGGAAGATCTTGCTGAAATTGTGCAGCTTGTCGGAAAAGCATCCTTAGCAGAAACTGATAAAATCACATTGGAAGTAGCTAGACTTTTGAAGGAAGATTTTCTGCAACAAAACGGGTACGAATGGCATTGGGAAATTTACAATAATTCTTAGTATTTTAAATTTTAGAATGTATGAAAACTGTTTCCCTCTTCAACAGTTACACACCCTATGATCGCTACTGTCCCTTTTATAAATCTGTCGGCATGTTGCGAAATATGATTGGATTCTATGAAATGGCGAGACATGCTGTTGAGTCCACTGCTCAGTCTGACAACAAAGTTACGTGGACCTCGATCCGTGAAGCAATGGGCAATATTTTATACCAACTTAGCTCCATGAAATTCAAGGATCCAGCAGAAGGAGAACAGAAACTGAAGGCAGAATTTGATCAATTATACGATGATATGGGTGGCGCATTTAGGAATTTGGAAGAGTAAAGAGGAATCACGATATGCTCTATTATAAGCAGTTAAAATATTTACGTGTTTGTTTATTTAGGGGTAGCTGTAATTTTGAGGTGCAAAGTAAAAGTATAATAAATATTGATCATTGAAATTAATGAAAACACAAAAAGGATACCGTACCGTGATCGAGATGCAAGCAATGAAGCAATTATACCGTGAAAAAAATTTAGTCATGTCAAACCTGTGTTTCAAGAAAACAAAAATTTAGTCCTATAGGTAGATTGAAAGCAGAAAAACAATATTATGTAAAACCTATGTATATTATCAAAAATATTATTGCATCATTATCATTGTCATGTATAAACATGCAGTATATTATATTAATATTCCTCACAGTGATAATAATTCTTGTTATTCCAAGACTAGTGAAAAAGAGCAGAATAATTTAAAGGGTAGTAAATTCTCTAAATCTCAATAAAGCAATTCAAGTCTAAGAAATTCTTCTTCGTGGAATTTGGTTCATTTATGCTTTCAACATAATTCATACCCATACCTAAATTTTTCATATTTCTTCCAAGATTGTAATTTTTGTAGTAAAGCCATTGATTTCTTTCCCCATTCTCATGTCAACAAAGTTTATTGATGGATTGCCTCTGGATGAAATATTTTTAATCAAAGTACCACCTTTACCCATCCTTACTTTTAAAGCGAATATTATGTACAATTTTTCTACATTCTACTTAAAAATATCCTGAAGGGCTGACCAAATACCAAATATTTATTATTTTTTATTGATTTAATTTTTGGTCTACCGAGAAATTTTCACCTATCAAAATTTGACATTTGTATAATTACCATCATTATAGTCAACATCAAATCATCTATCAATAAATTCGGCCAGCAAAATTTGCTCATTTGATTCCTGAAAATAACTTCCATTCTTCTTAGGTGAGTATCTATTGAACTTTAGATAACTTTTCGTTTATGAGTTCCGGTTTGCGATATTTGAGCACGTTTTGGCGTATTTCTGCAGGCACCTGCACACAAAATCTACTTACGACCACAGGACCGTTTCGAAATTGTACCTTGCTGCAGGGACACTTCTCCATTATTGTAGTCTTCGGATTGCAAGTTGTAAGTCACCAGTACTTTAATACAGTTAGCTGATAACAAAAGTAAAATAAGTAGAGCATGCTCCATATAGCATACTTTAGTTAGGTATTTTTTCTGTAGTTGCGCTTGTAAAGATTAGCTCAACAAATGGGCTATGAATAATAGATATGGAGGCACGTATAAGTAAAGCAACGAATATTAGTATCAGTACTTGATGGTACTTTTTGTTATAGGCTTAGTGGCTTAAATGAGCTAAGGTATGAATGTCTAAATAAGGTAGTAGAAGAAGACAGACGGCAGATTGATGACTAAACTCATTTTAGACTAGAGTGCTTACAGGTTTTATAAGTCCTAGGTAGTTTTCATTACGATGGTCAATATAGTTTAGCAGGTAGCTGATAAGTGTTAGGATTCGCTGACATGGTTTTGAGGTATGTACTGCAGCTTTTGACAGAGCTAAATACGATCGACTTGATTTTTGATTTTGATTAGGCATGTCCATTGGCTAAATAAATTATTTCAAATTTTAAGATACATTTGATGTGATATAATGGAGCGCACATGATAAGCTATAGCATGTATGACATAACAAGCCGTACATCTGTGTGTGCATTCCATTGTTGAAATCAACATAGAGTAACACTAGTTGCACATTATTGGCATTTTGCAACAATGCAAGAAAATGCATAAAATGAAATCGAATACAAACTACCTCACAAGAAGCAAGCGTGCTAGCCAATTGTACAGATAGCAAATTCATGCAAGTTTTAGCGTGTCTACCTGTTCTGTGCGCTTCGCCCTTCATCACAACTGTACTGTGGTTCACTTTGTCTTTGTTGTAAATTTGCAACAAAATGGACCAAATAAAAGCAGAAAGGGTACCATGTATGGAAAGAGTATTATTTTACCCATTTTGCTTTTGTTAATTGTGTTAGCTCTCATCAAAAATTCTGAAATCTTCTAATTTTACGACTATTCTTTGGCATCGTAAAAAACATAGTCTGTGAACAGAAAAGGTCAAATAGGTATGCTTTTCTATGGTTTGTTGGCAACAAATTGTTGCATGTGTTGCAACATTTAATAATATTTTTCTGTTAGTACTCTCGTGCAGTCGATAAAAGATTAGCTGTACGGAACAAATCAATGAATTATGAAATTTCACCTATGCAAAATTTAAATTATTTTATTCAAACTGAAATTATCCTCAGATCTGATACATACTTATGACTACTTTGAGTTGTAGATTTGATTTGATGGATGAGCCTAGAAATAATAGATTTTTACTTCCGGTGTATGAATATTTTATGGATGCTATATTAAACACTGGTCTAAAGCATCTGAACAAAACCAAGCCAGGATTAGTTGACTGAGTGTGCTTAGAAAGAAGGAGGATCATAAAATTACAAAATTAGTATGATTGTGTGCATAGTGAGCCAGCAAAAATGCTTCAAACTTATTACCACTTGGGAAAAACATAATCCCACAGAATGGAATTTTTAGTTATATTCGTACTGTGGAATTTTTAGTTATATTCGTACTGTGGAATTTTTAGTTATATTCGTACTGTGGAATTTTTATGTGATCCTGATTTTAACTGCACTGTCAGCAGCATTAGCTGCTTCATTCCTCAAAAGTTTTTAGACGATGATAAAGCAAAGCACTAAATAATACAACGACAATGAAAATCATTCATTCATGCACAAAAAATAGTGAAACGAGGAACAGCTCATATATACACTCCTACTCTCTCGTACTGCCTAGGTAACTTAATACATAATCCAATTACAATTTGGACTCCATTTACAACTGCATTATTATTCATGCAGTTTCCATTATTAGTTTTTTCATGCAATTCATCCCATGCATCCCACACAATACAATCTCTGAATAGCGTCTACTACCAACCAAAGTGCTATGAATGCCTACAAACTATCTTTATATACCCATAACATAAAAAAATTTCCTTCAGCTTCAACTCCAAAAAATATCTCGAGCTCTGCATGCTCACTATTATTACCTCTGACTTTATATAGCTTCTAGTTCTAATAATGAATTACTCAGAATATGGAATTTATAGGCTGAAAATATATACCCCAGCCAGTCAGCAGTATAACATGCAGTATGCACACACACGTGTGCACCTTATAAATGTGTCTGAAATTGTGAACATGCGACACACGGACAACAAAAACGCACTCTCCTCCACTGTTGACTGTTGCCACTACTGCAATATTAACACTGCAGTATTTTTTGTGTACAAAGAGAGAGTCCACAGCTTTATAGACAAGCCCACCCATCCATATCTCACCTTACCACCACACTTACTTCTTATAGTCTTCCACATCCTTATCCTTTACCCAACAAACATAAAAATCACGGGCAGACAATTTTAACACACATTCCCATACTTGATACTCTCAAATTTACAGAATGCAGAGCGAGGCTGCTCACTGGCTTCTGCCACTAAAAATTGTAATGAATTTAGTTAATGCGACTTCTTCGTCTTAAAAAAGACTCAAGAGGAATCATATAAATGTTCTCACTCGTATTTTTTTTCATAACATTAACAACAGTCACAGTCGCGTCTGCCACAAAAAGCAAGCATGAACTACACAATTTAATTTTCTTTTTTTTCTGCACATTCAGCAATTTCCTATGCATTGCTATGCTAAGTGGTGATCCTCCCTCCTTCATCCTTCTATTTCTAGTATTCTCGAACAGGATAACGATAACTTTGTAGTTTGTCTGCATTCATTTTTTACGAGGGCTGCTGAGGGCTTCTATTTCTACAAATGCCTATATGAGTGTTGAGTGCTCATTGCTCAGTCTTAATAACGAAAACGAGATGTTTTGTACACAGTAAACAGTAAATTGAGTAAATATATGCATATAAGGCAGCGTAACAACAAGCCTATATTTAGTGGCGTAAAAACGTAGTAAACATCTCATCACTCCTTGCAAAGCACAACAATAGCAGCCCTTTTTTTACTTGAATTTATTTCGTCTCAACTTCCTTGCGTGTTTTTACCACTTCACCTTTTTCACCTCCACTCCATCCACTTCACAACAACATCACACGAAGCAGCTCTGCTTTTCCTTCTTCAGTGTGTGTGGTGGTGTGTTGTGTTTGTGTGCTCGCAACTCTCTCTCTGTCTCTCGCAACTCAATTAAATTTAACTATAATTTACTGATTAAAAATAATATTATAATGGTTTGCTGTTCAGCGTAGTAGTCACAAAAAGTAATACGAGATAATAGCTTGCTCCAGGTGCATTTACTAATTTTGTAAAGGGAGCTTCCTTTTCACAAGTTGGAACAGGATTTAGAATTTTTACAAGCAGTTGCTTTAAAGACCAGAAAAAGCGTTTTCTTTACTAATGTTTGCAGTTTAGTCAATTTGTTCAAAGTCGAAAAGGGTTTTAATTTTAACTGCCACGTTGCCAGTAATACACGTTTAAGAGAATTTAATGCCTTGGGTGGAACACCATCCCCAATAAAGTAGAAAACCATCGATTTTGTGATTAGAGGGCAGCTTAGAAAACAAAATAATTTTTTTAAAAGGCTTTCTGTACGCGAGTTTACGAGTTAATTTTGAAGGAGTTTTGTTGAGCACACAACACAAAAAAGGGTTGGTGTAAAATTACGGTTTTAAGGAATTTTAAGTTTTTTCTGACGAATTTAGAGTAGGAGACTACTAAAAGAATCCTTTTTGGTTACGAGAAATACAAGATTTAAAAAAAATAAAGTCGCATACTTTAAAGTAAATCGTTTAAAATTACTTACAACTTACGAGAAGTTATCCAACAACAGTCTGTTGACGAAACGAGCGCATTTTTATGTAAACGAAGTAAAAATAGATAGATAATATTCATAAGTCATTAAGCGGAAGTCGATCGATAGTCGTTTAGCTCACAAGACAAATTGTACTTGGCTTTACATACGAGAGAATTTTTAAATGATATATGTGCATTGGAGTAAATGCTGACGCAAGTACCACACTACTATCAGCTATTTAAACTTCTTCCAGAAATTAGTCTTCGCCACTTTTATATGAACGTGATACATTTAAATGATAAGAAAGTGCAATCACTTGAGTCAGTGTGAGTGCCACCCGAAACAGATTTATTAACATTAAGCAACAAGCAAGCAGAAAAGACTCTTATCGCGTCATACTATGCAACTTCTTATACGCACAAAATAAGAAAATAAAGTTAGATTTTTACTGAGAAGACTCGTCAGGATTTTTATTGTCCTACCCTGTAAATGGTCCAGTCTGAAGTTATCTCGTGGTTTGCAAGGGTCATTATTCTGAAAGGTGACCTTTGCGGACTAGCTTAGGTAGTTCAGTTGAACAGAATTAGTCGGAAAATAACGTTTACGAATTCCTTCGTTGAAAGATGGAATGGGGCGAACTCCCATCAGTTGTACTGCTCGAGATCTATGACTACCTGTCAAAGAAAGACCGTCTGAGCTCTTCCAGCGTTTGCAAAAATTGGCGTGCACCAGCTTTTCAAGTGCCATTATCAAATGATGAGTTATTCCTGCAACTCCGTTCAGAAGTAGATATTCCACAAGTCAAGTTTCTCGCTAGGAACTTTGCTGTCAAGGTCCAAGACATCAGTTTGGTTTTCGATGCCTCCAGTCCAAACTGCTTAGAGCTAGTGGATGAGATCTTGGCTCTGCTAGAAGATAACACCCAACTTAAGTCCCTTCGCATTAGGTTTTCTGAAGAGTCCGTGGTTAAGGATGTCTTTGAGGAACATGCTAACACTAACACGCTGATTCTCAGAAACTACTTTGTCAAGTAAGTCAATTTTGTCATACTAAACAATTAATTAACTGCCTTTGTAAGTTAATCTCCTTCTAAAGCGATCTACTAATAATTAAAATTTTCTTCTTATTTTGCAGGAAAGTGTTGGAGCCATTGCATTATGTTCTTCAAGCAAGAAACCGTTTGGAAACCTTCAGTTTCCCATTTATTCAGGAGCTTGCAAATCAAGGCAGCATTATTCTCAGCAATCTGACAAAAACAAGCAAAGTATTTTCGCTGAAAAAACTTTTTCTTGCCACGGTCCGAAATGCAGACAGCATGCACTGGACCATCACTGTTCACAGCATGGAATATTAATTCCTTCTGTAACATTCAGGTAATGAAATCAGCCCTTTACTAGGTATTTAGGTACAATATCTATACTACTGATAGGATAGATACCTACAATTATCTACTTGTAATTATCTACATTTTTAATGTATGTTTTTGAAATGCAGATGCTGAGTTTGGATCATGATGTGCTCTCTGACAATGTCTTGGCATCGCTGGGAGTTGGCAACCGCTACGGCGGGCTAAAGAGGTTGAGTCTTGTAGCTATGAGGGCCAATCCGGACGTCTCAAATGTGGGGTGGACAAAGTTTGCCGCTAATAAGTAAGTTAAATAGTGTCCGGTATTGCACGTTTAGAGATTGAATTCCGTAACAAATAGAACTTTTTATTTTTAGCCCAACTTGTGGAGTTCGTCTTATTGTTACTGGCCAGCAAGTTGCACTCAATCATGGGTCAAACCTCCTGTTTCCTAGCATTCCTTTGACACACTTCAGGACCATGAATTTGCAAGGAATCCGCATGGCTTACATAAATTCCCTCATCCGCTGGAATGAAAAGAGTTTGGAGCATTTTGAACTCAACGATAAGGACTATGACTGGATGAACTTTGTAAGTCAAGCTGACGAAAATGACGGCGAGCAATTTCTGGATCCATTTATTTATGCTGCCTGGAGATGTCCTAATCTGCGAAATATCAAGATTGGTAAGCATATTATCATGATAAAATGTTTTCTCGAAGAAAGTGATTCCATGTTTTGGTTGTGTTTTTAAAATCATGGAACATGTTTTACTTTTCATCATAGGGTTTCAATACTGTGGACACAATTTGGTGGGCATTGCTAGATTGAAGGGATCCAACCTGATATGCCTTGAAATACCAAAGTCCCAGGTTTTGTATCATGACATGTCCCAACTTTCACAGGTAAATTAGCTAGGAAGAATGACATGTATGTTTTTGCAATGGCATGAATGAGTAATACTAAAAACTACATGTTCTCGTAAATTAAAGGAAATAAGCAAAGCTCTTGGACGGAAATGGAGACCAATGGGTGATGACAGCGGTTCTGAAGGGGAAGCCTGTTCAACAAATCGCAAAATTCCTATAAGTATTTTTCACACAATGAGAGCGCTGAGTGAAGATGAAGCCTAAACACACTTGAGTACATGGAATCTTCAAAATAGCTTCAAAACCTTTGGGCCAATAGCAACCAGAAAAGAACGATCATTCATCATGGATAAATTTTCAATTGTCAAAAATAACGTTTCGGGTGAGCGGACTAAAATTTATTATCTTTTAGAGTTTAAAATAGTGTATGTATGCACTGCTATAAGTAACTCTCTTGAGAAAAAAAATATTTACGAATTTCTCGAAACACTCAAGAATTGTTTAAATCATAAAATTCCATAAAGCTAAAAGTGCATATTACGTCAAAAAAATCACTATAAGTATAAGCATAATATTTAGAATATAGCTAATTAATGGTTTTCTTTATCAATATATAATTTTATTAGCTAAAGCTGTAGTATAGTCAGAATAATTTAGTAGCCCGTTTTACATACATAAACTTTTCAAACAAATAATTTTGTAAGAATGAGTTTAGTCGGGCATTAGTATCTGGAACGTGAGTTATTGTAACGGAAAACCAGTCATTGATTACAAACAAGCTCTTCTTAAAAATAGTTTTATGTTTGCAAGACTGGACATAAGTGAGAGGAAGACTCATATTTCACCAAAAAAACAAGCTGTCTGTGACTTAAACTTAATGCTAGTAAGAGAGAAACTATTGAAAAAAGGCCGATAGCACACAACAAGAATATAAAGTCACCAGAGAGCAACTCCCTGTAATTTGTAGTAAGACCTATATCTATGATTTTACAAATTAAGAAGATATTTTAGTGAAAAGTACAGTACGAGTTTATATTACATCAAGGTTCGACAACGACTAATAATCGCACGAAAAAAAGCAAAAACAGATTTTGTGTACTACCAACAAAACTTGACTGAAGATTTTATAGGTATTTCAAGAACAGAAGCATTCCTTCACAATGATACAAAGCAATTTTCTATTTTAACAAAACCGGAAAATGTCCTAGTCGTAAATGCTATATTGTAGACGAAACAGAGGAAGGAAAGAAAACTAGTAGATGATAAATGATATATATTTAACACTCAAAAATACTAAGTGTACATAATATGCGCAATCAACGTTACAAATCAGTCGATATCGCATTATCGAAAGAATGAAGCAAGCGAACCAAGCGATTATGTATTTTGGGAGATGGGAGGCATTTATTTAGGAGTTGCAGTAACTGGTACTTAAAACATTCTATATATTTTCTGTTACAGCTTAACATCTAATTTTAAGGGGTTATGAAAGAAGTATTGTTGTTTAATAACGTTGTTTACTAACGATGAGTAGTTCACAGACTCACCATCAACTCGAACGACCATTTTTAAAGATTTTTTCGCAAAGAAACAAGAAAATACGAGCAGTTTTTTTATCAAGTCACCTCAAGGCATTTCTAAAAAGAGCGATGTCATCTAAAAAAGCTGGTTTCAGTGACTCGCCAAAAAAGTAATGTCCAAAGGGTAATACTTTCCGCATAGTTTAGGAATTCGTATAAAAATCATCTTTAAAATTATTCTAATGAAATAGTACGATCGCTAGGTAGACATCTTTTTAGGTAAAAGTGTAGATTTAAAAGCCTCTGTGACGGAGGACTTGGTTGGTGAAAGTCACCACTTACAGTTAAGGCACATGCTGCAGACAAGCATGAAATCTAGTAGTTAGTTTAAAAACTCTTAATTATACACTCAACAACAATTATTACTGTTGATATTGAACTAAAACATGTAAAAAAATTGTTATCAATCAACCATGTCATTAATTTTTAGCTTTTATTAAGAACAAGCGCATATGCTATATAAAAAGAAAAATTCGAATGAATGCAATCTTTGCCTTCGTAATATAATTAATTACTGTTATAGGTTTATATAAAGTGCAACTGATTGTGAGCTTTGGAAGTGGAGTGAGCATACCTAACTTTTTAGCGTTGTACAAAAATTCCTCTTCGTAAGTATACTTAATTGTAAAGGGCAGGCAGAAGTCAAGGTTAAAAAAACACTTGTGTAAGGCTACCAAGGACAAAGGCAGGGAGGAAAAGCAGTTTTTGAGGCGTGGCGTTTTAAATAGGTATACATATGTACATATGTCCAAAAAGGGGAAATCCGCAAGTGCTGATGAAGGGAAAGTTGCATTTGTTCTTTAGGCATTTATTTTTTACAGACGCGTAAAATTAGTTCACAATGTATAAAAATACCATTACAAACTATCTCACGAAGAAAGGCTGGTTGTCGTACAATTTTTAAATGGTTTTACACAACAATTATTATCTTTTGTTACTCTTTTTTCGTTATAAACAGAGAAAGTCGAGAAAGTTATCGCAACTGGTTTTCCTTTCCCTGTATAACGTGACACACATACAACCATCTCATACCATACATTATTATAGTAGGCGACAAAGCGTTTTTTAGTCACTAGGTTATGCCAGTTTTATTTTTTATCTCATTTTGGAAGGATGGAACATGAAAAATAACGTTAACAGATAAGTTGTAATCAGTCAGTGCTTGCCTGAGCCATTAATAAAAGATTTTTCCTAGAGGAAGGGTGAAAATAGTAAGGAAAATCCAAAATGGAAAACTGGACAGAGCACTACTACCACCATAATATGTAAAATGGTATTAAGATATTAGTTAGAGAAAATCGTTTTAGTAATTTTTTGAGAACAGCTACAAACAAGTTAAAAAAATAACCAACCAAATGAAAACATCTGTGATGAAAACAAACTTTGTAAGAAAAAAACTTCAATCTCTCTCAAGCACTCTCTTTCTAAGGGGATGATATCGATATCATGAGGACGTGAGGTCATATGGGTCATGTGTACGTAAAATTATATTCCGAGGAACAAAAGTATACATTACTCTTCTAATTAAGCGCCTATTTTAGCATAAAAACTGCGAGTTGCAAAAACAGCGAATTGATGATCGCAATCATAAAAAATCATCAGACCTGAGAGAAAATGATAAAAGACGAGCAAGATTTTTAAAAAATTTCATTTCAATCACTAAAAACTCTCTTATAAAATATATGTAGTGATAAGAATATCCAGTAAGAACATTTTAAAATAGCTATTACATTACGAAGAAATATAATCAGGTTTAGAAAGACAACAACTGAACCAAGTTGAAAAAATACCGCATTTGCCATTAAAATACCTATATATTCTATTCTTAAAAATTAATATCGAAGCGGGGATAAGAACTGAGCGAATATGGTTTGAACTTGAAATGAAAAGTCCTTACATCTATGTGCATCCGTTAAAATAATCACGATCACACAGCCTGGTTAAGTAAGATACGTGGTACGATAATTACAGTTGTTGGCTATTATTAAAAAAGCCACATTTCTCTATATTATGCGTGAATTTAATTAAATAAAACTTTCACTTTGTAAGAAAAACTTTTTTTTCTGGAAAAGTAAGGCTATAGATTATAGAACTCCCAGTTGGGGTTTATATGGTAGGTTCTAGAATAATTTGACGTTTCTTGATGAACGCAAAATTTAATAGGATGAAATTGCAAAAAAAAAACAAAAATAAATTATTCTACTATGGTAAACATTGTTTAGAGTGCCTAGGGCTAGGTGTTCTTTCTTGAAATAGAGTTGGACGAGATACGAAGGATGATGAAAGGAGGCAATAAACATCTTGAGAAAAAAAAGTAGATAAAAATGCACAGCCAAAAACTAAACTGTTTAAATATCTAAGAATGCATACAACTGTATAAAATCTCATTTACAACAAAACAGACTCAGAACTGAATAGACTGATAATCATTCAAGTGTAGAAAAAAAGAAGCAGAAAAATATTCCTCCATGATGATAGGAAACCTTTATATAAAAAAGTGCTACTATACAAAAAACACCAAAAGTTCTTCAAGTACCTGAGAAAAAATATTAAAATCAATTTTAAGTGCGTTAACTGTAATAATATCAATAGGGGAATAAAAAAATACTATCGCAGCTCAGAAAAATGTAACAACGGAGAGAGAAAAATTAAATCCACAAAGACGCTTCTTACTGTCAACTCTGTAATGGAAATGAACGAAATCCATTTAAAAAACAGGATATATATCTACCCGCCATATTAAATTGTAAGGTTTATAGAAGAAATTATTGATTGTAGGAGAGTCATTAAATAAAACTGTATTGCGAAAAAGTAATAATGAATTTTAAAGCGTTTTTAGGATTGTTAAGACCTTTGTGTAAAAGTGGTTTAAGAAAGGGGTTATATAAAGTGGTTCACGTCAGAGCTAATTTTTAGAGGAAAAAACTACGTTAAGGAAAAAGTTAACTACACACACGCAGCATAACATACGTTTTAGATATTTAACAACGAGAAGAAAATAACAGTCGAAACACACATGTACTTTCTCTCTTAATTCTTCAGTCATCGCAAAAATTGTTATGTAAATAAGAAAAAGCGCGACTCGATTATATAACAGTGAAGCTTTAAAAAAGAAAAATATGAACTAATCCACGAGCAAATAAGTGGGAAAGGAAATCAAATTCGTCCATCACAAACTCATAAAAGATGCGTTAACTAGAAAGATAACTTTTTAGAGATCATGAACTCAGTTTGGAAACAAAAATGTCACGATTTCTGTAAGCACGAACTCAAATAATTTATAAATCGTATAGAAACGGGAAAATGGGAAACAACTTCAGTTAGTGTGTACTTAAAATGAAATGTATAGTGAATATGAATACTACTAAAATATTATATTTTATGCAGGAAACAAGAACCCAAAACGGATTTTGTGTTTAAGAAAAACAGTATCCAAAAATAATAACAATGAAAGACCAAAGACCAAAAAAGCAATCAACGTAATTTTATCTGTTAAATTCAGTCTTTTTAAGTAGGCGAAAAAAGCAAAATACCAAATGAACCATCCTACAAAATATATACATCAGATACATTCATGCAGCTAATTAAATATTAACAGAGGTCCTCAAAACAAGTGAAAAAATTATGAGGACAGGCAAAAAAAACGATTCTGTAAAAAGTTGTTTGTACACATACATACCTACTGGCATTTAGGAAAGAGACGGGTGATAATTTTTTTAGCAAAAAGATTTTTTAAGGAAGGAGTTAACTAACGATAGTGGTTATAGTTGATTAAATCTACGGCAAAAACACGTACACACTGTAAATAGCGAAATTACAGAAAAAATAATTTGAGAGAGGTGAAAGTGCACAAGCACAACGGATAATTTTGCAGTGTGTTTTGTAAAGCATTTAATAACAGTTGCATTTTGCTTAAATGGGAATTAGTAATGGTGACGGGCTGCGAAAGAAAAACTAATCAACGAGAGTAAACCACTATCAAGTAAATAGAGCCTTGTAATTTTTGCTAGGTATATAGTTTAACTAATCACACAAAAGTTAAAACTTTCACCGTACCACCGAAATATACAAACAAAGCTTATCATGCATACACGTTGATCGTGTGCGTGGTTGTGTACAAAAAAAATCTCAAATGAAAAATAGTCACACGAACTACTATTTAAACGTATGTGTAATATGCTATACAATCTACAATGGCTTCTACCAAAGAAAATAATAATGCCGAGTTTATAAAGATACATTTTTTATGTTAGGGGATGTTGTTATCGTGTGGTTTTAGTAAGGTCAGGGCAAGAAATCAAAAAGCGTTCCGGGTTTACAATATAAACGGAGCGCGTTGCTGCTACTGCTGCTGTCAAATTTATATCTGTTATAAAAATGAATTTTTCGCTTCCATCATCTCATAAAATGTTTGCACGAAATGGGGAAGAACTTGTAGGTATTATATTTAACTGGTACTACTGCAGTGCTATAAAAACTGAAAGGAAACAGTGTCATTGTTGATGTTGTTGTCTCGTCTTGCTTTCTCAAAAGAGGCGAAAAATAAAAGAAATCTATACATTCATTCATAAGAACAAGCAACGAAAAGACTGAAAGTAACAAAAAACTTCATACATAACTAGAAGAAAAATGAAATGCTGAAGAAATTATGGTATCTCGATGTAATAGCATATTTAAACAAACCAAACAAAAGAGGTAAAAATCAAAGAGTGTGGGTTGTTTTCGTAAATTCCAAAACGGAGAAAGAGAAATACTTTGAGTCATTCAAACAGTGTAAGTGTATTAAACGTGTAAATAATTCATAATATTCATGTACTTTAGCCGTGCATTTTCTTAAAAGTAAGCGCATCACTGTTGCCATCTTTCTCGAACATTCAGTCAACATGTTAATCATATTTTTTTTGTCTCCGTCGGAAAATCAGACCAGTCAGTCAGTACTACGTACAGAGAATCTTTCTATTGGGCAATTTACAAAACATTGAGATGCAGTTGAGATGGTGTCAGAAAAAAATCATTTTTTAGAATGAGCCATGTGAAATTTAAGAATGGATGATTTCTAGTTTCTGGAGAAAGTTGCACGGAGAAAGGTATCGATGTGAGTGTAGTCCTGACTTGTCTGGCATACTAGTTCTAATTGATATCAATATCGTTATTGTTGAAAACTCGTATAATGATACGCGCTAACTGTGTATTCTGCCTTCATTTTATTAATAATGTACTTTTTGGGAGAAAGTAGACAAAGTTTTGCTTGAGCCCTAGTGCTACAAAATGTATAGATTGACAGGAAAGTGTTAAGATTAAAACTCTTTCATGCATTGTTTATAGTTATAAGAAATAATTTAATTAAGACAGTTATAAGAGTTTACTAACCCGAGAACTATTTTGTCTCTATCTCTGCTATAATTATACATATTATTACTAACAGCGCTAAAACATATTATGTAATAAGGAATGGAATTTTTATGTAACTAGTTTTTAGAATGTACATCCAGTTTATTATTACTTAATCAGATATAATAATCAGACCTTAACAAGATTTGACATGCTTATTTGTGTTCAGAAATAATTAGTTGCAAAGTCAGAAAGGATATAAATAGATCTTTGTTAAAATGGTTATAATATGACTTCATTCTTGAATTCTTTACTCATTAAAAAGTATCTATTCCTTATTCACACTTAATTTTTTTGTTTTAGCTTTCAAAGTTTAACCTTAAGTTCAACGTTTATTCTGTTATATTCATTTAAAGAAAATTTCCATTCAGGAATACAAGTAGCCTAGTTCTACCATAACCATAAGTGAATTTGACGCTAACTTTTTATGTTTTAAAACACTTAAAAATGAAATTGACCGTTTTGCGCTATGCGTCAAAAGTCTTAAAAAATATTGCATACTACACTAGATTTCGTTTAACCACTATAAATATAATTGTTACTATATTGCATCACGTCTGTTGAAACTAATCATTTACTGTATAGTTGTAAGGAAATGTTGAAAACAGAATGAATTTATTCGCAAACTATTTCCATAAAATACTTTGATGTATACTATAAAATATCTCTATTATGTACTATATTATGCACTGCATGCACGTAGTGCTCATTATATTAGGTCGGTAATCAGTTCAACACAGATTTTGTCTTCACCTCCTTTAGGGTGAAAGTAAGGTGTGTATCTTTGAATTGTGTGGGTAAATGTTATAAAATGTTATGTAGATTATATATAATTTTTGGTTGAATAAATAAATAATTGGCGACTTTTTGAGTTATAAAATTTTAAAAAGCTTTATTTTTATTCAATTCATATTTATTTTTATATTGAACATTTTACTGGCTTTCATTGACTTTCACCAGACGTTTTAAGAAACATAAACTACGAAAATTAATGCAATTAACGCTATTTTATTCCTACACTAGCTGACTTTCATAATCCAGGCATCATTAAAGAGCTCTCCTTGTTCATTCATTCCTCCGTGAATAATTAAGAAAACGGATAAGGCACCGGCTCCATTTCCACATACGCTGTCTTGTAGGCCAACTGTACACATACCGAAATCAAGTCGTGGTCGGGGATAATAACCATAGCTGTCTGTGCCGTGATGCTTCATGATTTCCGTCCAGCTCATAGTATCTAAGTTGAGAGACCACAAATCGTTCCGAGCCCCTTTTTCCCCAAGTCCTCCGAACATATATAGAATTTGAGAGGTGCTGTCAACGTCTGCAACTTTAGCGATTCCATGGGCGGCACGGGCGGTTGGTCGGGTGTTGCTTATATTGACTCTGGAGTCTATCCAGGAATAGGAGGAGTCGTCATTTTTTTCCTTCAAATTCATCCAATGACAGCCATCGTACAAGGTAGAGTGATTGATGCCTCCATATAAAAGAATCTGATAATGAGTGGACAGGGCAAAAATAAACAAAATTGATAGGATATAAATGCTCAAGATTAAATTAGCGTGCTACAAAGACAAAAGTACCTTTGAGCCAACTGCTGTCATTGCATGACCTTGAACTGCTGGTGGTTGGCAGTCAAACGGAAGTTCAGAGACGACCTTCTCATCGATTTTTATTGGCACCTTC
>JAHZND010002285.1:0-14245 GCA_027744115.1 Acrocyrtus sp. NNG-2020
GTTTTTAGAGATAATCGTAATTGGCCTGGTGATGGTGGTAATGATAAGTTGTAGAATTATTGTGTTACGATTTAAAATTGCAATTAGTATTTATCGTTGTCATAGCAACGGGTTTTTTTTTTGTCTCGATTCGATTTTTGTGATTTTAACCCTACCTGACTACTCGCTTGAGTAAACAAGTATGAAAAATACCAATCCCAACTCAACTCAATCGCAAAGCACAATCACTCTGCAACTCTCTGCAAAAAAAAAATTCCTTATATGTTATAGGATACATGACTAGATTCATAGCTGGTTTTTTTTTAAAAAAAAAAGCAGAAGAGTAAACAGGTGGTTGCCAGCGAGCAAGTGTATACCGAGACGCTATAATGATGATTTGTTAATTATTATAGACACACAGAAATGTCCAATTAACCCGGTGCTGAGTGAGGTCGTTGAGGATGAGGAGGACGAGAGTCCCGAGTCGCTGTCTTCGAGCGTGTACGTGAGTGTGAGGACTTGTCAGAGTGGCCATGGTGACGATGAACTTCCTGTCAAGGATGATGAGGAAGAGTTTGCTAGTTTTGGTGAGGTTTATCGAGTGATGTGTTTTAATAGAATTTTAATTAATGTTAGTTAGTTGTTAGTGAATCGTTTATGTAATTTACAGTGACAGCAAACGCCACCCGCGACAACTCAACGATAGACAATCTATTAAATAGCAGTAGTATCGGGCTGAGTTCGTTTTCGAGCTATTCCTCAACGACAACGCTGAATGATGTGAATTCGAGTGCAGTGTTTCAGACTTGTGGGGAGGAGGAGGACGAAGACGAGGAGGATAGTGTCAGTGACTTTTTGACTGATGAGGAGGAAGGAGGTGATGATGAAGATGATGATGAAGATGATGATGAGAGTAATACGTTGAGAGACGACGAGCAAATGATTGGACAAGTTAAAGGGAAGAGTAGTGTTGGGGGAGGAGGAGTGGGTGGAGGAGGAGGGGATGGGGGGAAAGGGACGCAAGCGTTTACGATACAGAGGAGAAGGAAGGTTGAGTTGAAGAGGGTGCAGAGTGGAGGGAGTGGGAGTGAGGAGAAGGTTAAGGAATGTGAGTATTTTTTATATTTGAAATTTTGGAAAAATATATTTACTTTAATAGGCTTTTAAATTAATTGGATTGGTTTTGAGTAGTTTTGTAATGAAATGAGCAGCGTTTTAAATTAATTTCAAGTGCTTCTACTTTAATAGTAATTGCGATTCATTCAGATACGCTTGCTTTTGTGATTTAAAACTCTGATTTAATTTAATTTAATTAGTTACTAACGAAATGGTTTTAACCTTAAATTAAATTTTAACATGTCCGAATTTATAAGAATTCTTTGAACTTTTTTTCAAATTTTTAAATTAAATCTTTCACTCTTAAAATTACAATTCCAATGCCCAATTAAACTAAATTCAAACGATAACTAAAATTAAATTAAATGACCGAAAATGCTAGTAGAGCTCCTCCTAACGCTTCTCGTACTCGGAGCAATTGTCTCAAAACGCAGCCGTAATTTACTGCTTAGAAGAACTCCGGCTGTTCTCCAATTTACCAGCGATCCTACACGTAAAACTATTAACCTAACTATTCCACAAATAAATATAACAATTTTAATTTCAATTTCATTACAGCTACAACCCCATCCCATCTAACAAGCCCCCCACGACGCACTCCCTCCCAGTACACTTACTCGACGAGTATCACAGAAATCCCGTCACTCCAGAATAATGTGCTGAGAAAAGTGGCAAGTCTCACGCTCACGGGGAATAACAAGAAGAATGCGAAGGTTGGGAAGAGGGCTGTGGTCAAGAGTGGGGGAGGAGGGGAGGTCACGAGTAGTGCGTCGTCTACGCAAAGTGGCGAGTCTAACGCTCACGGGGAATAACAAGAAGAATGCGAAGGTTGGGAAGAGGGCTGTGGTCAAGAGTGGGGGAGGAGGGGAGGTCACGAGTAGTGCGTCGTCTACGCCTCCGATACTTGGGTCTGCGTTGCTCGAGTGGTTCGGGAAGGAGCAGGTCGAGCAGAATAATAGTGAGTTGGGGGTAAAGTGTTGTGAGTTGCTGTGTTCTATCGGGGTGCTGGAGAGGGTTGTTGGGGAGGGGGATGAAGGGGAGGGGGTGGATAAGGAGAAAGAGGGTGGGAAAAACCGGAAATTTCAGGTAAGAATGTAATTAAATAGTGAGAATTAATTAAATCTCGTGCATTTTAATTAGCCAGATGCCAGATTAAATTTTAATTAATATCTGCAGCCCAGCTCCCTCTACAAATGGACCCCAACGACGGCCAGCATCACCCCAACAAAGCCAGTAACTCCACGAGATCCGCCCAAAAAACCTTCCCCAACGACAAACGGAGTAGAAAAGCGGAAAACACCTTCAGGTATGAATACTTTTAACTGCTTTAAATTAATTCTTTAACTAAAATGCTATTTTTCCAACAATTCTGCTGCTTCTTCTTCTGGGACGAATCTCGGTAAACTCTTTTCTCTCTGCTTTTCTCTATTATCGCTTTCTCTTCGCTTATCTTCCCCCGCTACCCCTCACAGACTACTCCCACTTCCCAACCCGCCACCTCTCCCTCTCCGAAGACATAAAGCTCCTCCACTCATCCCACGACTGCAACCCCCACCGCCAAACATCAACGACTTCGCTGCTGTCAATGTTTGCTACACTGCCAGTGTCGAACCCTCCGACGCCACTCAAGTCCTCCTGCAAGTCGATTTGCCCAGAGCACCTCCCCGAGCCAGGGACAGTCCCGAAGCAGATTGAGCACTTTGAGAGTGAGATTGACTTGATGTCGAAGAGTGTTTGTAGTGGGAGTAGCTGTGGGAGTTTGTCTTCTGTGTTTCTGGGAGGGGATCCGGAGCTGATTAGTGCTGCTTTTAGTGAGAGTGTGGTGGCGGAAGCTGCAAGGGGTAAAAGTTTATTTTACTTTTTGGTGGGGATGGTATCTAATGAGTTTTTTTAGTTCTTAGAGAAGCGATCCAGAATTTGGGGGCTGGTGAGGACAAGGAGAAAGAGAAGGAAAAGGAAAAGGAAAAGGTGCAAAAACAGGGGAGTGTAGAGGGGAAGAGTGCTGCTGCACAGGAAGTGATAACTGTGACGGATCGGAGGTTGTTTGAGTTGAGAGGGGAGCTAGAGACAGTTATACATAAATACAAGTCGAGGGTGGATGAGTTGGAAAAGAGGGTCAAGGAGTTGGAGGAGCAGGTTAGTTGATTTGGTATTTGAAGAAGTGTAAGATTGAAAAAATTGAGAGATAATTTTAAAATTCGTTTGCTTTCTAGAAGGCAGATTCGGTTCCAGCAGCTACGAATGGAGTTGGTACTGCACCTCCGCCTCCACCACCGATGCCAGGAATGGAAGGTCCGCCGCCTCCTCCTCCACCACCGATGCCAGGGATGGACGGCCCCCCACCTCCTCCTCCACCACCAATGCCAGGGAGCGCAGGTCCGCCACCACCACCACCCCCACCGATGCCTGGGATGGGAGGACCACCTCCTCCTCCTCCACCACCAATGCCAGGCAGCGCAGGTCCACCTCCACCACCACCCCCTCCTGGAATCGGCGGACCCCCACCACCACCACCCCCTCCTGGAATCGGCGGACCCCCACCTCCTCCACCACCCCCTCCTGGAATGGGAGGACCCCCACCTCCACCACCCCCTCCTGGAATGGGAGGACCTCCTCCACCACCACCCCCACCAGGAGGTCATTTAACAGGTAACAGCTTATCAGCACCGCCACCACCACCACCACTAGCAGGACCTGCACCATTCCCACCACCACCGCCAGGGCTATTTGGTGCGGGTGCATTGGCTTCGCAAGCTAGACCAGGTCTGTGTTTTTTTTTAGCTATTTTGTAATTGCTAAAGTATTTTGCTGCTATAGCCAACTGCTAAACTGTAACCTAGCAACAAGCCTTAACTAACAATTTTCTCTACAGTCCCCCGCAAACGGCCAGTGACACCTTCCGCCCCGATGAAGCCTCTGTACTGGACTCGAATCCAGATCCGTGTCCCTGCGCTACCGCCACCACCACCACAACCGAAAAAAGAACCCGAAACGGAAGAAGCGAAGAAAGCAAAGTTGTGGGAAAAACTTGAAGAAGTGAATGTGGATAATTTTGACGATTTTATCGACTTGTTTAGTAGGCAGGTTGTGGAGAGAAAGTTGAAGAAAAAGGAGGAAGGGGAGGAGGAGGGGAAAAAGGTTCCGAAAGTTAGTTACGCGAAAGTGCTGGATAGTAAGCGGAGTCAGAATGTAGGGATTCTTGTCAAGAGTTTGAATCTCGATATTGAGAGTGTGAGGGTCGCGGTTATGGAGTTTGATCTGAGTTGTATTGATTTGGAGACGGTGGAGAAGGTTTATGAGAGTGTGAGTTTCATCATTTCTATTAATTTAATTTTTGATAGATGATTAAATACTTAATTAACACTACTTTATGATTTACAGCGCGCCACCCCTGAAGAGCTAACGATGCTCAGTGACCACGTAACTTCTTCACCTTCGATCCCGTTGGATAAGCCCGACCAGTTTGTTTATGATTTGTCGCGGATACCGGATTTTTCGGATCGGATCGTGTGCCTCACGTTT
This sequence comes from Acrocyrtus sp. NNG-2020, assembly GCA_027744115.1. NCBI lineage: Eukaryota > Metazoa > Arthropoda > Collembola > Entomobryomorpha > Entomobryidae > Acrocyrtus > Acrocyrtus sp. NNG-2020. The sequence continues at coordinate 4,618 of JAHZND010002285.1, forward strand.
ACTTGCACGTTTTTTGAGAGTTTGAATGGGATTATGACGAAATTGTCGAATTTGCGGTTGGTTTGTGACCAGTTGGTGAATAGTGCGGATTTGAGAGTTATATTAGCGCTGATATTGACGTATGGGAATTATATGAATGGGGGGAATATGCAGAGGGGGCAGGCGGATGGGTTTAGTTTGGATATACTCGGGAAGTTGAGGGATGTGAAGAGTAAGGATAGTAACGTCACGTTGTTGCATTATATTGTCAGGGCGTATATGAGGGAGGTGGAGAGGGGGAGGGAGGGGAAGGAGAAGGGGGATGGTGTGGAGAAAAACGATGTGGAGAAATCGAGGTTGCCGATACCCGAGCCGACGGATGTGGAACGAGCGAGTTTTATTAATTTTGATGAGGTTGAGGGGGAGATTGGGAAGTTGAAGAAAGAGTTGGAGGGGTGTGTTTGGGGGAGTTGAGTGAGACGTTTACGGAAACGGAGAAAAGTTTTGGGAGTACGCTTGGGTTTTTTGAGTTTAGTCCGAAAAGGAAGGAGCAAGGGACGGGGGAGTTTTTTGGGTTGTGGGTGCAGTTTTGTAATGATTTTAAAATGATTTGGAGGGTGGAGCAGCAGAGGATGTTGAAGGAGAGGTTGAAAGCGGCGGAGAAGGTTGTGGAGAAGAAGCGGGGGAATTTGCTTGGGTTTATTAAGAAGAAGCCGAAGGAGGCGGGAGGGTTGGTGAGTTGGTAGAGGATTTTGTAGATTTTATTGGTTATTTGTTGATTTGTGATTGATTAGTGAGTGAGGTTGTTTTGTTGAATTGCAGAAGGAGCGGTTCAAGAAGAAGATGATGAAGGAGAAGGACGAGGAGGAATCGTAATAGGAGAATGAGAATTTGCTGTAAAACATGTTGTGATATGGGATGATACTATTTAATACTGATTTATTCAATAAACTCGTGATTTAATGCGTTTTACTATTTAATTTTGTTGGTTGTTTATTTCTTTTGCAATTCAACTGAACAAATGTATAGTTGTGGTTGCTATAGTTACGTTATTGGTCTTTTTGTAAGAAGAAATCTTGTGTGAAAAAATTCATCTCTACGTAACGAACCGTTTGATTTTATTTACAACTTTCCCTATAGCAACGTAGGTACATTTATTTCATTTTAGTAATGTTCCTATAGTGACAATTACATTAATCGTATCCAGATCCATAAAGTCATCTAGTTGACATTTTTATGGGCACCGTGGTAACAGTTAACTACAAAATACCACTTCATTTTTTATAATAATTAGAAAAGCGATGACGTGAACGTACTTTTAACAGAAATAATAATTATTTAAAAAAAAAAAACTTTGCGAATTTGCGAGAAACTTTTACTATAGCAACAACGCACATTTCATTTCATACGATCAATAAAAATTAACTTACTACAATAGTTTATATATTTCATCGAAAATAATCAAATTCCGTTACCATTCCCCCACACCACCCGCTCACGAAAACATATCATCATACCCAAGATTCTCATGCCTCTCATGATCATAATCAACAAATCCAAACGGAATCCTCGGCCCAAGACCTCCCCCTCTACCCCCTCCCCTCCCACCTCCACCAAACCCATGCGGCCCAACAGGCCCAATCGGATCAAACCTAGCACGTGGCGGAGTTACTCCTGGCATCCCCATCTGTGGTCTCCTGATTCCCCTCGTGTCTAACAGCATACCCCCAGTCGGTCCAAACATACCTCCGAGAGGGTCGAGATCACCTCTGCCTATGTCAACTGATCTGGGATCTAGATCGTGTCGTGCTGGGCCAAGGAGAGGTCGTCCAATTCCAAGAGGATTCGAGCCGGATCTTTGGGTCAGTTCTTTGAGAGCTTCTTCTTCGTCAGCGAATTTCTGGTCGGAAATGTACTTTGCGGTTAGGCTGGTGAGAGAGTCAATGTGGGAGGCAGCTTTTGAAGCGGGTGATTCGACGTGGCTGTTGTTTAAAAAAAATTAGTTACTTTTACAAAAAAAAAATGTTTTAAATTATTTAATTTTTTGTACTTATCCGACTACTTTGTTTCAAAACTCACCAATTCGCCATGACAAGATCCTGCACGACTTTCTCCAGCTCCCACAGCTTCTCCACCTTGTACACACCCTCGACACTACTGCAATCCAAAGTACCCTTCACAACGTAGTCCTCCACCTTCAGCACGACACTATCGTCTATTCCCAATACCGTCAATCGAAGTGTTATCTCATCGATCGCTGTTTCCGCTATGACAATCCTGAGGCCTATCAAGCTTTTCACGTCCTTGTAGGTGAATTCAAAGCTCTTCCGGGTTTCATCCGGGTTATTAGTGTCTGTCGAGTTGGTGGGTGCTTTTGGTGTTGTCCAGTTTGGGGGAAGAGACTCACTTGACGTGTCTGATAACCGGAAGTTGTGGTTGGGGGTGCGGATGATGGACCAGTGGATAGGGAGGATCGTGTAAGTGATAGGGGTGAGGGAGGAGGGGGGTTCGGATGGGACGCATGAGTTGAAAAGGAGGGAGAAGCCTGGGGGAGGTACTGACATGGTGTTGGTGTCAATTAATTAAACTGGAGTTTGTGAGAATTTAATTTCAGCTAGCAACCTGTCACTAGGCACACGAGCAAACGGATTGATTAGTGAAATCAATTAATTTGCGTGGAATTAATCGTTAATTTAATTAAGTTGAAATGTTTTCGATTAACTAATTGTTTAGAGCTAGCAAGAAAAGTGGAAAAGAATTCTGCAAGTAATCGACTAGTAAAAAACAAGAGAATTTGAAACTCGCGGGTTGTCTCATATTGCCCAGCTTCTAATGCACAGAACGGTGTAGCAGCCTTTGTTGAATGATTCTGCATTTTGTTGACATTTGGGTGAACAGGTGATTGGAGCTGTACGAAATTTTTTTTGCAAAATTTTTTAATTTAATCTTTAATTAACCATGCCTGTGACGCATATTCATTCGGATTCAGAGTTTAAATCGATAGTGCAGAATAATAATAATGGGGGGAGTGGGGATAAGTTGTTTCTTGTTGATTACAGTGCAAAGTGGTTAGTTAATAATTATTTTGATGGATTTTCTTAATTTTTAGTTGCAAAATTTGTTTATTGAATCGATTTTCTTACAGGTGCGGACCTTGCAAGGTGATTGCGCCAGTATTCGAGTCGCTTAGCAACAAGTATGGTCACGGGAACTTTCAGTTTTGCCATGTCGATGTGGACGAGTGTGAGGAGGTGTCGCAGGAGCAAGGCGTCAGAGCATTACCAACTTTTGTGTTTTATAAAGTAACGTGTAATACGCCAAACTCGAACGAACTTAATTCTTGTAATAAGCAGTTATTCTCTACAATTTTCGAACACATCACTTTTCAAACTTGGTTTTACTTCCACAGAACTCGACATCTACTGAGCTCGCCCGTATCCAAGGCGCGGACGCTTCCGCCTTGGAATCGAAAATCAAGGAGTTAGCTCCAAAGTTTGACGCACATTTCGGTGGTCAAGGGAACAAGTTAGGAGGAGACGGTGGGGCTGCGAAAGTGAGCAGTGGTGGGAGTAGTGCTAGTTTATCAGCGGAGGAGATTATCCAGATTGCTCAAGCGAATGTGGAGTATGGGTTGAGTACGTGCTGTAGAGTAGGTATACGGTTCCAGCCGGGGGTTGGGGGAGGGGTTTTGGGTGCGGGGGTCAAGTGAGTGTACTTTTTGTTAAACGATTCGATTAAGTTGAATTAAATTGACTTGGTAGTTTATTGTGAATAATTATGTTGATTTGACAGACCGTTTCTCCGAATCAACCCAACTGAAAAGATTTCAAAACTGCGGAGCTTTATCGACTCGTTGCTGGAACTAGGTGGGGTTTCGTACACGTCTTATGAGCTGCATAATAGCTATCCTCCAAAGAAACTGGATGAAGATGTTACGGTTGGGGATGGGGGTGTTGCGGGGGCTGTTGTTGTTGTTAAATTTGTTTAGCCTGATTAACGTGGTAGCTAAAAGATGTATTGAATGTTTGTAAGAATAACAGATTTGTGATTTTGTAAAATAAAAATTTATATGTGGGATATTGATTTGTGTTTGTGATTGATTGATTTAAGTAGAATTATAGCAGGAGGAAATATAAAAAAGTACGTTATATTTTAATATGTCGTAACGATAGTGATGGTGAAATGCGCAAACACTTTTAGAAAATTAAGTAAGAGTTGCGATTAGTTAGAAAATGAACTTTTAATTTTTCTTCGGGAAGAGTCTAAAACTGATAGGTTTACCGAAATTCTAATCTGCCAAAAGAAAATTCAAAATTAGTTTCCATGACAACTATTTGTTATTTTGTTCCGTCACTACTCATAAGAAAATGGCCTATCGTTTAATACATACCAACTAAAATGTTTCTTAGCAACGCTAGTACCTTTACGAATCTAGTTTTTTTTAAAAAAAGCACCCATTTTATTTATTTATCGTATAAAATCACGTTCCATTATTGTCAAGAATTACATATCAGACTTTCTATATAATTTTTTTACACGCTCCATTCATCCCCGTATACAATCTCATCTCCACTTGATAATCTCCTCCCTCAGAAACTGCTGAGCAAAGTCATAGCTCGCGAAGCTTATCCCTGCCGCCACTGGCCCTTTCACCCAATTCATACTCAATCCTTTGTACAGGCCGTTGATAATCCCTTCATTCCTGTCAAAATAAATTCCCTTTACTCGAAATTCTTTTATTTTTCATAAAATTTTATATTATAATCTCACCTAGCAATCTCCCCCATAACCCTAAAAACATACAACCCCCCACGCCCACTCCCTCCATCCATAACACCCGTCTGCATTCATTCTCCGCACGATATCCAGCGGATAGCTAGCACTCTGACCAATCACCCCAGCAATCGCTCCAAAACTCAACCTCTCCCATCCCCCTACACTCCCCTCACCATACTCTGTTACCCAGCTACGCTTTAGCCTTTCGTACACTGCAAAGATTAATTCTCATCAGATTCTTATCTTAAACTTGTCTTATCTTAATTTGTTTTCATATCCAAACCTCACCGTAAAACGAGCATCCTGTGAAAAATAAAAGAAGCGGGTTGTTGTCAAATTGTTTTAATTTTAATTTGACATAATAAACGTTTTTGAGATAACTTATTAACCTGCATATGGAATAACCCCCATCATAGTCGGCACATACCCTTTGTACAGCGCCATCACCCCTTCCCCGCGCACAGTCTTCAAAAACACATCCGCCAGACCAGTGTATTTCTCCACCGGACTCACCGCTAGTCTCGCTCTCGTCAAGTCCAACGGATAAGTCAGCGACTGCGCTGTCACTCCAGCAAGCGCACCGCAGATAAACCGCATCAGCTCTTGTGAGCTAGACGCCTCCACGTTTAGCACGCTTTTCCATTGCTCGTGGGCTGTGAATTGGATTGCGGCGTAGGGGACTTGAAGCACAAAAATTTAGATTTAATTAACAGTCAGAATATGTAAAAAATTGTAAAAATTTACCTATCCTGGCCATTGTGGCAGAGTTGCCCCGCCAGAGTGATGTGAACCCTGACGTTTTGTAAGAGTCGTACAGGTACTGGAGCACGTGCTTTAGGTTGAACTGAGATGATGGGGTTGTCTATGGGGGACAGGAACAAATAAAGTTTGTCAGAACAATCCTCAGTTACAACAGCAAAGTCTTGCTATTACCTGAAAAAATATCTTTGTCCTGTCAAGCGGAGCGATCGCTGACTTGGCAACAGCCCCCGCCAAGGCACCTGCGACTAGACTAGTTAGCACGCGCTCGTTGTTTGATTATGCCCTCGACGGGGGTGGCGACGCTCTGCAATCAAATATGAATTTTAGCTAATTATAAATTGTAAAATTTATGACAAAATAATTTATTTCTCACGCTTCGTCTCCTCGATATATTCTGGCATTGCGCCACCCGGATACGCAGGACTGTACTGAGCGACTCGAACCATGACGGCTCCGAAGAACCTGATCGTTTGGAAATTATCTCGTGATTGTTGTGCTCATTTTCCTTCATAGTAGATTTAGTGTGCTCGGGGTTTACTGGGATTCGTCATGGGGACAAAGTTGAAACTGAACGAGTTTGTAAAATTGTTTAATTTTGGGTTTTAATTAGATTAGTGGTGTGGGGAAAAAATTAGAGAGGAACAGAGGTGGAAAAAAGGGGTAAAGAAAGGGGTAAGGATTGTTGTTGTGAAGGAATGTGGAAAAACAAATGAGATGATGAGGGCAGATGAGAAGGAGCAGAAGAGCACATGGGATTTTGGGATTGTAGTAGGCTGTGTTGTGTTGTTGTGATGGTGATGGTGTAGTAGTCCGTAATTGTGTCTGTGTGGTTGTGAAGAGTTGAGTAGGTATTTTTTGCACTTTGCCTTTGCCTTTGCCAGTCATGCTATTTGGCAATACTTGGATGAAATGAAATGTGATGATGGTGGTGAAGACTAATAAATAGTTTTGATGGAATTATTTTAGAATGAGTTTTCTTGGAAATATCGTTATGGAATATTTTATGGGAAAATGAAGGTTGATGTTGATGTAATTTTTGGTTGTGGTATTAAATTGGATGGGGTGAATTGATGAATATGAAATATTAATGGAATTGAATTTTAGGTTTTGGCAAATTACTAAATTTTTAAATTATGATATTTACGGTAAGGGTAAGTATATTTGGTGGTGAGTAGTCATGGCAGCAGAAAACATGAAATCGGTCAATAATTGTTATTGTAACGATACGTTACTAATGCGGTAGATTTGTGTACTCGGAAAATAATCAAAGTTTAAAGGAATGTAATGGAAATTGTATGATATCAAGTTAAACTTACTATGCCGAGTAATTAATGCTCAATCTATTTTTCACTGAATTTTTTAAATATATTGTAATGCTACTAGATGGACTAGGAATAAATGCAAAACTTACTAATGGGGTGAATTGATGAATATGAAATATTAATGGAATTGAATTTTAGGTTTTGGCAAATTACTAAATTTTTAAATTATGATGTTACGGTAAGGGTAAGTATATTTGGTGGTGAGTAGTCATGGCAGCAGAAAACATGAAATCCGTCAATAATTTTTATTGTAACGGTAACGGTACGTTACTAATGCGGTAGATTTGTGTACTTGGAAAACAATCAAAATTTAGAAAAATGTAATGGAAATTGTATGATATTAAGTTGAAGTTACTATGCCGAGTAATTAATGCTCAATCTATTTTTCACTGAATTTTTTAAATATATTGTAATGCTACTAGATGGACTAGGAATAAATGCAAAACTTACTAATCGTAAGTTACATGTAATTGGATATTTATGCAATCAGTTAAGTTAAAGTTACTATGCCGACTAATTAATGTATGCTTGGAATCAAATGGCAACTCTTATCGGCAAAGACGATGCAAATGCAAGTGGTATGGAAACAATTCTAAAACAATAAATCCGGAAATTAAAGTTTAAAATATTCTTCTACAGTTCGAAATTACGTTGGAAAATAGTGTTAACACCGAAGCCTTCTGTTGCAAGTTGTCATAACAACATTAGTCATAACAAGAGTATAGAAAAAGAAATAAGTTTGAAAATTACTTTAAAATGTTAGATGCTATAGAACTCTCCTGCTTACAAGTTACTATGTTAACGAAAACCCTACAATCCTTCCACTTTGCACACGAAACCCTTCTCGCTCCCTAATAAATATTGAAGTCGTAAAATTATCAAAATTACAACACAGTTCCCGAACACCCCGACACAATAACAAAACAACCTAATAACAACGTATAAGTTTCTACATAATAATTAATAAAGAACTATTTATTTCAAAACACTGAACAACCGTGCTCTCTCTCTGGAATTACAATGTTCATTAAATTTTTTTCTCTTTGACTCCCGCACCCACTCCCAATTTCTACATCCCTACGATACAATTTCAATAAATGATTAAATACAGAATTAGTTTAGAAAGCAAACAGGAGCAAGAACGCCATCATAAGACAGAAAAGACCCATGGCTTCTGACAGGGCGAATCCAAGAATGGCGTATGAGAACAGTTGCTGCTTCAGGGATGGGTTCCTGTGACATTAAATCAGTTTTTTATTAATCTCTGTTCTTTTCTAACTTAATTCTTCGTGGCTTATCGATTGAGTATGTATTCAATTAATTAATTCATTGAGCATTTATATTTATTCAGCTCACCTAGCATAACCGATGATAAGTGACCCGAACACAGACCCAATACCAGCACCAGACCCAGCTACTCCCACAGTGGCGGCTCCCGCACCAATGTACTTGGCAGCGGAATCGATATCGCGGCGGGCCAGGGTTGTAGAGATGGAGCGGGTCTGTTAAAAAACATAAGTCATTAGTAAAAATTACTCTAATTGTCGCTGTTTAACTTATTATTAAACCATCCATACTTATTCAATTCTTCTAAATTAATTTCCCGTATACCTAAACTAATTAATTACCCCAACCCCCAACTTAATTATAATTAGTTAATTCTAACCTGTTCCGAGTTGAGAACAGCAGTAGCTGGCCTAGCAGCACAGATAATGGTGGTCCTGCCTCCAGTGGAATAAAGCCCTGAAGCAAACCTCGGGGCGAGTGCGGTAGCGGCGTAACGGAAGGAATTCATTGTTCTGGATTTACGGTTGTAAAAACCAATTAAAAATTACTCTAATTGTCGCTGTTTAACTTATTATTAAACCATCCATACTTATTCAATTCTTCTAAATTAATTTCCTGTATACCTAAACTAATTAATTACCCCAACCCCCAACTTAATTATAATTAATTCTAACCTGTTCCGAGTTGAGAACAGCAGTAGCTGGCCTAGCAGCGCAGATAATGGTGGTCCTGCCTCCAGTGGAATAAAGCCCTGAAGCAAACCTCGGGGCGAGTGCGGTAGCGGCGTAACGGAAGGAATTCATTGTTCTGGATTTACGGTTGTAAAAACCCGGAGCTGTAAAGTAAAATTAACAGGTGCAATTAGCAATTAAATCAAACTAATTATTTCATTCAAAATTCACTTCAAAAATAAAAAACTAACCAGTTTGAAAAAAAGTCTGAAAATGTTGAAAATGAAGTCGGTATGAAGGAGCAGCACTCACTTGACTACAATTCGCGGAGAATGGAATGGAGAGAAAATACGATTACATATGGCTGCCTCCTTCTGTACATTTTCCCCATTATATATGAGTAGGGCTATACAATTCTCGCCATGGCAATGTTACAATATATGTGCAGGTAGATACTGCACCGGCGCAGTCCTCAATTGCATATCCCGCTAATGTTACGGGAATATAGGAGGAGACGACACGATAATTCCCTGCTACTCGTTTTCAGCGCGTGCTAATCTTGCACGGTTCGTGATGTTTTTTACTTGTGAGTGAGTGAGCTAGCGTGTCAGCAAGCCGCAGCGGTGTGCGTGTGAAAGATGCTTGGACTGTATGTCGCTTGTCCAGGGATATATTGCAGGGATGGATAGTGAGGAGGTCTCGCAGTAGAAAAAAATTGGAATTAGAAAACCGAGTGCCGAGCAGAGAGTCGAGAATCGTACAATGTTTGCCGAGCAAAACGGGGAAGAAGCAGATTGAGCATGTAGTCGTCGTATTTTATGCTAGATGGCG
>JAHZND010002286.1:0-24505 GCA_027744115.1 Acrocyrtus sp. NNG-2020
CTTATCCATAAATTCAGATTAAACAGAGAAAATATAGGATTAGTATTAGTAGTGTATGTTATTATGCATTTTAAACTGAGGAGTATATGAATCTACAGCCTTCTTCAATTTTTGAGTAGCAAGTGCAAGTGTACGTGGCAGATGGAAAATTGAGAACATTTGCAAAAAAAATGTGAAAATTAGTAATAAATTGCATATAGAGAAAGATAATAAAGAGTTATGTAGCACTGAAATACATTTTGCTAGTAGTGGTTGATGAGAATTTTTTTAGGTTTTGATTTCAACAAAGTTACGCTATTTTGTACAGGACGTAGTTTATGCCTTGGCACACGCAACTGGGAAAACTGGGCGATTCACACTCATCGAACGTTGGCGGAATAGTGAGAGACTGTTGGCACCCGGAGAACAACCGCTGAAGGTGGCTTCTTTTTTCCTTTATGTTCAGTTGTTATTTCAGGCTTGCTAGAGTCAGATTGAGTAATAATGGGGATGTGTGTTGTGTGTGGTTTTAAAGGTTCTGCTGAAATGGGGTGATCATTCCAATGATGTGCAGTTCATTCTTCAATGGTCACCACTGGACTCGTCAAGTAGTTCGGGAAAAAACGCATCATCACCTGTAAAATCTGGTCAACTACTGGGGAATACGACAAGTGGGAGTGGAGAGGGGGAACATAGTGCCCAGTTTAAAGGAGGACTCGGCGGAGGAGCACACCAGCCCAGTAGTCTTTCTCATACGAATGGCTTGTCGTCGTCCTCTTCATCGTCTAAGAAGCTGCCATATTTGCCTGCAAATCAGTTGCCTGAACAAAGGCCAAGTCCAACTTTGGGCCAGTTGGCAAATTCCAGTGGTGGGAATATCAATAGTACTTCGAAACAGCTGTTGCATATGAACGGAAGCTCTGCAGCAGTAGGCCGGATAGCTCCTGGAAAGGACCCGTCATCATCAACAGGTGGAATGAAGGGTGCTCCTCAAAGACTGATTCATAATAGCGATGCCATAAAAGACTTTTCGTCGTCGTCTATATCTAGTAATTGTAGTAGTAGTAAAGTGAACAGTTCACCTGGTGGCAGCTCTCTCCAACAGCAACAGGGTTCCGTGGGGAAAATGAAGGAGTTAAGTGCCCCACCTCCATATAGAGAACCCCCAAATCCAATAACTTATCAAGGGAAAGTTTCTCCGTCGGTGTCTTCTCCATCTGGAATAAACTCTCCGAGTCTTAAAGGTCTCCCACCGTATCGTGAGCCTCCCCCACCAACGATGATTCAGCAGCAGTCACCATCACAATATATTATGGCGAATCCATATCCGCTAAGGCACAACAGCAAAAATAGTAGTAGTGGGTCACCAGTTCGGGGTAGTAGTGGTGGTGGCGCTGGTGGTGGTGTTTCCAACTCTCACCAACTTACTGCAGTATCTCAGTCATTTTTTGGGTCCTCTGCTAATAGTTCATCGTCTAGCTTGGTAAATAATGGAGGACCAACTAACAGTAGCAGTAGTGGTAGTGTAAGTGCTTCCGGTGTTCCTAGTTCGAAAGATTCTCCACGGCATGGCCAATCCTCCCAGGCCATGTCCCCAACTTCTCATCATCACGACACTTACCCTTCTACCTATCATCATAGCAATAATGCCAGTGATAAGTCTGATAATTCCTTCTGGCTTTCGAAGGTAAACGATCCACTTAAATTTTTGGTAAACCTGTCCTGTATTCACCAGTGTTTTTAAATTAAATTAATTTAACTAATTGGATATTTTAAATGTGTCGATTGAATAGGAGCAGCAACTAATAAATGGTGACACAGTTCCGAGTCATAACGGATCAGTGAATAAGACCACACCAGTGCCCAATATAATTGACAGCCCCAATTCCCATTACAAGGAATTGGTCCGTCTTGTAAATTCCCAAAGAGAGAAGCTTACTTGTCAGCAAGCAGAACTTACTCAAGTAATTTTGAAAGTAATGAATTAGCTACTATATGACTTAAATGCTTAGCACTTTGATACTAATTTCAGTCAATTATTTTGAAATGTAGTACGACGCAGAAATCATGTTTTGGGAAGGGAAGGCCAAAGAACAACAGCGAAATATGGAGTTCATTACGAAAGAGATCTCTCGATTGGAATTAATTAGCTCTCAGAATGAAAGTCAAGTGCTGTCTCTAACACACCTTGAGGAAGAAAGTGAATGCGTCCGCCAAGAGTCGGAAACCCTTAAAACTGAACTATCTTCCTTAAGAGGAGACATGGGAAAATGTGAAAATGAACTGGAGAAATGCAGAAATCGGCTCAGGTACCTGATCCTCAGTGACCTCTCCATAACCCCTAAGTGTGCTCAATTCACTATTTACACAATTAAATTTGCATGGTGTAGTTTTTAGTAGAACAAGTACATTTAGGTACTTTTAAATACCTACTTTCATCGTGCGGTATCTAAATAAAAATTGTTCCATTTTACAAGGAGATTGACGGAGGAGCTCCATGCAACCCAATCAGTAGTTACGCAGCGACAAGAGGAGTGGCTTCATCGGGAAGCAGCAACCCTTGCGGAAGTAGAACGATTAAAGAAGGAACTGGACATGGCACGGCGTGAAACCGACGCCGTTTCTGATCTCTCAGGTTCACTTGATCAGGAGGTTCACTGTTTGGAGTCCAGCCTAGCGGAAAAGAAAAAGCAAATGGAGCAACTAGTGTCCGCTATGAAAGAGGCAAACTTGCAGAGCTTAATTATAAATCCCCCTGAGGAGACAGTCGATGGAGGTGTTCATCAACGTTCTGGAAGTACGAGAAGAATGATAGGCTCCCCAAGGCAGCTGGAAAATGCAGCTCCAACTAGTAAGAATCCACACGGTGTGTGGGTATGAAAATTTGCAAGGAACCCTTTACTATAAACGGAGGATAAAGTATATTTTTAACAGATTAAAAAGTATCAAAAATTTATAAAGGTAGAAATGCAATGAAAAATAGTCATTAGTAAGAGAAGGAAGAAGGGAGTAAAGGAGTTTTTTCAGCACATTATTGTTGTATTCGATTCCAAGAGTATTCCGGAGGCCACGTATGTGTAGGTATGTAGCATTGCTATCCGCGAATTCGATAATTTCGTTTAGTTAGCTTTAAAAAATGTTAACAGAAACTTTGTCTTCTAAAAAACATACAACAGTTTCCTCTGATCAATGCACAAATAAAGTCAATTATTATTCGCTGTAGTGTCTATAAATAATTTTGCTAAGAAAGGCCTAAACTATAAAATATGCCGCCATAGAGTAATTTAATAATATTAAATGAATAATCAATATTACCTTCTAATATGTAATATGATTGTCTATATATTTACTTGTATGCCACAACTATAAATAGCTAGATGATTTTATGTAACGTACTTGTAGTTAATTGTTTGTTTTCTACTCCGAGAAAATTGCGCCTCAAAAAAGAAAATGTATCTCAGGCCTTATACTTGTTATTACCGCCACGCTGTTAAGTAGATCTGCGTTATACTTATTAAGGCAAAAGTTTAAATGTTAAAATAAAGAATAAAGAACGTTAAATCAATCAAACTCAAATGACAACGAATGTTATGTATTTATTCATAGAATATCAGCTTTTTTAGAAAACAGGCTGTAAAATAAGCACTAAATCATTGCCAAATAAGCACATATGAAATAAATTAGGAAGTGGATTTCACCATCTTATCTTAGGAATTCATCTATCATGCTTTGACAAGATTTTATTAGCACTGCTGTCATTTATAGATCACAGTTATAGGCTACCGTGCACAGGTGCAAAATGGATGAATATTCTTTGTTGTATCCGATGCAACATACTAACGAAAGAGTAAGAATGCATTATTTTCCAGTTGCCGCTTTGCCTGAGAGAAGGATGCAAGGACCTGACTTCCTGACTAAATGGTGATTTACGTAATGATGTCTCCATCAAAATTACATATCAATCAAAGTTTGTTACTGAATCCTTTCCGGTTTTTCGTTGGTCGGGTATTTGAGCTCGACAATGACAATAATGAAAAATGCTTTATACGATATTACTTACGGGAGCCCGTCAAGCCAAGCCAACCCAAATCGTTTCATGATAACTCAACAAATTGTATATGGCTAAATTTTCAAGGTATTGATTGTTAGTAATTTTCCATTGTTTTTTGTTATTAAAGGTTTTTTTGAGATTTAGCAAATTTTAATAATAAAAATTTAAAGTACTGTGAATAATATAGGTAGTCTATCTCTAGGAACAAAATTCTTGCATGTCCTTCATAAAACCGTCACAGTGCATTTAAAATTTAGTTCTGATTTCTCATTCTGCGGTTTATGGAAGTTTTTTTTAACAATCAATCGTACAAGTACTATTAATTCAAAAAATATTAACATATTCTCTACCCATGGAAATATCTGAGATATCACCGAAAGATTTGGAGATACCAGGAATTAGGAAAGAATATATGTAACCGTTAATTTGAATTTATTTATTATTAATACTTTAAACTTTAACAGTAAATGATTGATTTACTCAGTTCCTCCTTACGAACAAGTTTAATGATTTTGTTCATGTTATGAGAGTCACTTAAACGATCTACGTCTACAGAAACACTCGCTTTCTAGATTTTTTTTCGTGCTAGATTATTAACATTACATAAATTTAATCTATACGACAGTTTTTTATGTCAGTTACCTAATATCTAAATTTGTTACTACTAATTACAAATGACTAGGAGCAGTATTGCAATTTAAACTTTAGCAGGATAACGAGTACAACTTTTTTTTACTTTGCTTAAAGTGTATCACAGAAAACATTAAACAATGAGTAATGTCAACAAATTGTGAAGATAAACCGCAGCAAATTTGAATTATCTCAGTATTTTGATACTAAACGGATTGTAGTTCTAATTACAAGTGCAGCTAATTTACTAAATGATTGCAACTGCTATGACTACCGCTAATTGTATATAGTATTTATATTACAAAGTAAATAGCATACCCAGCCAACATAACGACCCAGAGCGAGGGGCTGATCATCGCAATAAATAAATATACAACTAAATGGAAAATCACCGTTTACTTTATCTTAGTCGAAAATGAAAGCTTAAGAAGGAATGAAATAATACTCAGACTCTTAAACTTGGAATAATTTCATTGATATAGATTTACAAAATTTAAGGGTTCATTAATCTCTGAGGAAGTACAAACCGAATATTTTCCCGTCTCAACCAATGGTTTATAATTTCAAAACTGATTTTGGCATTAGTACCGGAATTGGCGAAATATAACTTTCTTCGTCTTATAAAATGTCATATTTTTACAGATGTCTCATGGTTAAATATATAAATATCATTAATGTTACTTAAATGACTCAATAGTTTTCCTTTTTGTACTTTTGCAGCTTTTTCGGAAAATTTCAGAGTTTACACAAACTACTTCAAAAGAGTAAATCATGATTAAATATATAAATATCATTAATGTTACTTAAATGACTCAATAGTTTTCCTTTTTGTACTTTTGCAGCTTTTTCGGAAAATTTCAGAGTTTACACAAACTACTTCAAAAGAGTAACAACGGATATTATTGGTATTTTACGATAATTAATTTTCATGGAAAAAGGAGAACGGAAATGTACATGGAGACCGACACGACACAAACAACGGCCAGATGCGTGCGTTGAGCCAAAACTGAAAACAGGGAAACGCCTTTCTTAACTGCGCAAATTCGAATTTCGTGAAATGAGAGCGTAGCGTGAACAATATCGGTCACCATAAGCGTTACATCACGAAGAATCTGCAATTAAAAGAACATATGTATTTGTAACGACGTAAGTTTAAAAAGCTCTTGTACAATTTCAAGTCATTTTAACTATGTTTTCGAACCTGATGCAGTTGTCCTTGTCCTTGAACAACGGTGAAAATGAATTGATCCCAGCCACTACAGAATGTGTGGAAGACAGCAATGCTGCAAACGATTAACATTGGAATGGGCGAGATTGTCCGTCTAATATCTAAGTAGTTCAGCACCAAAATTGAAGAGATGAGCTCTGTCACTGTGAAAAAGACTTGATGGTACCACATATGGTAGAAGTCGTCGTTCCAATAATTCCAGTGACCCCACCACGCATAATAGTGCGAGTGTAAAGAGCTCAGAAAAAGAATTCCCATTGACCACCGCAGTTTCCTACTGAACAAGAGGTGGAAAAGGCGTTTGAAAGCTTCATAGAGGAAGAGCACCCCGAGTACTGTGATTATCCACATTTTTAAAGTATTTCCATCACTATTAAAGTACACGTGTTTGTATCCTGCAATGCCAGTTTCATAAGGACCTGGAGGTTTCAAAAAGGTGCAGATATTAAATACTATAAACTTTATTAATTGTTAGTATGACAAATTTAAATTCGTATTCTCAACAGCTGTAGCTGCTTACCTTTGAAAATAGTATCCCAGCAGGAGCAACTGCACTGTTTTCTCTCTACTGGAGTCTTCATATGACCCCATAAAATCGTGAATATGTACATGTGAATAGCTGGAAATATGACAGGAACGAAGAAGCCCAAAATGCATGCGGCGACCTTTCGCCATTCCAACTTTTTCTTTTTCGTGTTCCGTGTCCGACTCCGAAGATGGCTAACTTCAGTAGTGCCATCATCATCACTGTCACTATTATCACGTACTGGATATCCATTTTCTCTGTAACTCCCATTTCTAACTACTGATGATGCAATACGCTTATGTGAGTTGCTTGAATGGCACCCATTTACTCCAGTACCACTGGTGCAGTCTGGAGACCCGTTTATTGTAATAACTTTATGCATAGAGTTGAATAATTTACTAACGTACTAGCACCTTGATACGCATTTAAACCTGACGAGAGTAATTTTACTATTAACATCTGTTGAAGACTGGAAGTTTAATTTTCATTTCAAATACTAATGTCAACCAATACAACAGAAACTGAACTCTGTCAAGAAAAAGGATGTTTTTGCTGAAACAATTGATACTGTGAAAACTATAAATAAATTCTACAGTTGTACTAAATAGTGTTTTGTCATAGATTTGCTAAATTGCTTTACAATTTACAAAATTAAAACTGAAACTGCGAGTGTGCTAATACGATAATCGTTTCTAGGAGGTGCAAGGTGTTCCACTCAACTCCTTTCCGTCAATACACTTCCTGCTCTGTGCAATCTACCCATGCTCATTTGTTTAGATGGAATTCGGCAAGCATCGGGAAATGACCTCCGATTGCAATTTACTTTGGTCGGTTTTTGTTGCTGGAGGAAAATGCGAGGAGAAAGCAGATATTTTTGATGGAGGAACTGGAGGGTTGTTGTTAATGCGTAGCACCAGATTCACGTGCAATTCAGACTAAGGAGGCCATTCTAATATCCATGCAGCCCCTCTCAAGTTTCGAAGAAGCAGATTAAAACAGAATTTTCATGTTTTATTGTAGATAACAATTGTTATTGTCCAGTGGATGTTAAAGTTAACATTTATCTATTTTATGTCATAATACAACTAATACAAGTACAATGTAACAAGAACAATTCCTGAATTCCTTTTTATTTTTTTAAGAAACAATTTTCTCGGAGTACAAAACTAAATAAATAACAAGTGCGTTACTTAATAGCATTTCCCATAATGTATTTAAAAATAATGAATATTTCTATCCTGATAAGTATAACTTAAACCTCCTTAAGATTGAACAACATATGGCTTTTTAAATCTATAAAGGGCAGACGCACTATGAAAAAGCGTTCAGCCATTTGGAAACATGAAAATGGCACAGTTACTAATTATCACATTTGGAACAAAGTTACTGATAGTATACCTTTCAATTTTACAGTGATTATTATTTTTTAATTAAAAATACTCCAATATGCTATAAGCATTCAATTAACTACAAATTTTCACACAACAAAAGAACAGTTCTGCTAAAGCACGCGATACCTAAACTTCTTAACTCTTTACTAAAGCGGGTGAAATCTGCTTGGAAGTTCTCCGACCTGCAGATAAGAAAACAATATCATCTGCATATTATGATGATTTGCACCTGAAATCCTTTTGTAATTTCAGATCTAAATCAAAATATAATGCAAATGATATTGTTTCCTTATCTGATTATGCAGATACTATTGTTTTCTTATCTGCAGATCGGGGAACTTCCAACCAGTAAGATTCCATCCGCTTTAAATACTTCTATATAAGTCTATTTGAATAGTCCCTCCTTGCCTATGTTTATAGGCTGGTTTTTCTTTTATGGTGGTAAAATAACATGCATAATTCGATAATTCTTGATTCTTACTAGTTGGTGCTGGCTTTTGAAGCTGCCTTGGGAATCCTATCATTTTTCTTGTACTTTCAGAACGTTGATGAACATCTCCATCGACTGTCTCCGCAGGGGGATTTATAGTTAAACTCTGCAAGTTGGACTCCAAACAGTGAACCTCCTTATCAAATGAACCTTTTAGAGATCAGAAACGGCTTCGGTTTCACGCAGTGCCATGTACAGATCCCGATGAAGCCACTCCTCTTGTCGCTGCGTAACTACCGACTGGGTTGAAAAATGGAATATTTCCTTGTAAAATTGAACAATTTTAATTTAGATACCGCACGATCAAAACAACTATTTAAAAGTATATCAATGTACTTGTTCTACTAAAAACATCATGCAAATTTAATTGTGTAAATAGTGAATTGAGCACACTTTGGGGTTATGGAGAGGAGCCGATGGTGACTGCTGTTAAATCATTGTTGGCGGGGGAGTCTCACGATACGTTGGGAGGTCTTTAACATTTAAGGCTCGGAGAGTTTATTCCAGATGGAGAAGACACCGACGGAGAAACTTTCCCTTGATAAGTTATTGGATTTTGGGGGTTCTCCTCGATATGGAGGTGACGCACTTAACTCTTAGATTTTCCCACGGAACTTGCTGGTGCAGTGAGCTACCACCAGGTGAACTGTTTACTTTACTTCTACAATTACTAGATGTAGACGACGACGATAAATCTTTTATGGCGACGCTATTATGAATCAGTCTTGGAGAAACACTCTTGTAATTGATTTATAATGATTTATAAATTAAGTTTATTGTCTTCAGTGGAGCTTTAGTCCTTAGTCTTTCTAAATGGATCTTGTAGTGATATTTTAAGAGAGTTAATTAATAGAGCAGCTACTAGGAATTCATCAGAAATCATAAGTCCGCAGACAAGTCTACGCTATTCACTCTGAAAGACGTCGGCCCTCCCCACATTGGCTCAGTTGTCTCTCGAAATTCTACTACTTCAATTACTTCAATGTCGTCGTCTTCCAGTATAATCTCCTCTATATCCATATCCTCTACTAAAGAAGTCTCCTCATCCGCAGTCAGATCAACTACTAAATAGTCTTTATCTTCAGTTAGATCAACTACTAAATAGTCTTTATCTTCAGTTATATCCACATACTCAGTAATTCTTTTATCGTCGCCCATCTCGTTTGCCATTTAATTATCGCTTAAATAAAAGTTCAGTTATTGAATTAATTATAGGCGTAAAAACCAAAATAATATTAATAAAGTCTAAATGGATAGCAAGGAAGCAATTATAAGAATAATAGCAGCCTAATTATTTTTAATGTTTATGTTTGCATTAATTACCTTGAAGTATAAAAGCTTAATTAAAGAATATTTCAATTTTAACTCGGACGTGCAAGGTAGGCGGTTGTGAAAATTAGAACAAACGTGATGATTCGAAGATTGCAAATGCCGTAGACTGGGTGGCTCTAGAACGAAGGAAGAGACAACGAGTCTACCAAATACCAAAAAGCAGAAAAAGCAACCAAAATCATACATAATTCCAAATTGGCAATTTCCCATACTGCCAGTAAATCACGAACTGTTTATGTAAAAAAAAGATGCTTTCACGGAACCGTCTTTTGTACAGCTCCTTTCTTGGCTGTGGGGAATAGCTCGGGCAACGCGCACATCTAGCGTTGTGCAGGTGCAAAAGCCGCATTAAAATGTAGGCGATGAGAAAGAATCAAACAGTATAGCACACAACATGTGATGGCATGCGGATTGAATTTGGGAATTGGAACAAAGTGTACTCTTCCTTGCAGTTCATCTCTGAAAAGCGAGGGAAGTGTTCAACGTGAGAGTAGATAGGGAAGTGGAGGAGATGAAAAAGCAAATTGCATGTGCAAGATACCGACCGGAAAGCATACTGCATTGTTTAGGTGAGTGAGTTAGTGGACTGGACAGTGGTCACCTCTTTTGCACACATGGCAAGGGTAAATTGCTGATTTTTTCAGTTTTTGTCACAGTTCAGCAATGGATTCTGAGGATGATGATGTGCAAGAAAAGGGGATAAAGCGAAGGAAGAGAGAGGAAAAGGGTAGTAGCCTGGGCAGCAGTGAAATTTCGCGTGGAAGGGACTGGAAAGAAGCAAAAAAGTTGAAAAAGCGGCGAGCGGAGGAGAAGACTTTGAAAAAGTTAAAGAAGCAAGGTGGAAAGGAAGAGGAAAAGGGGGATGTTTCAAGAGAAGAGGAAGCAACATCTGCATCTCTGGACAGACCATCTGGTCGTCAGTACACTGTCAGTATAGCAGTAGCGGGGTCAATCATTGACAATGCCCAAACTCCACCGTTGAAGGCCTATTTGGCTGGTCAGGTGTCTCGAGCAGCGGCAATCTACAGAGTGGATGAAATCATAGTTTTTGATGACACTGGAGGTCATGGGAAGATAGGATGTGAGCAAATGGCACGTGTACTCCAGTTTTTGGAGTGTCCTCAGTACCTTCGGAAAGATTTGTTTCCAATACATCCTGATCTTCAGTATGCTGGTTTGATTGCTCCACTAGATATTCCTCATCATTTACGAAGGACTGAAGCACTTCCTTTTAGGTACCCCCATTATTTGTGGTTGCAATGTAGCCGATTTGATAATTCAAAAGCATTAAGAGAAATTTAATTTAAAAAAAGTAATGTTTATGCTAATTTTCATGTGCCGTTAGGGAAGGGATAGTTTCAAACAAGCCGACAAGGGACGGGAAAGAATACTCCTTGGTTAATGTGGGACTAGATAGGGACTGCCGAGTAGATAAGAAGCTTCCTCAAGGAATTAGGGTCACAGTTAGATTTGAGAATTCTTCTCCAGAATATATTTTGAAGCCAAAGGGAAAGCTTAAAGGGACTGTGATATCACCGCATGTGCCAAGGAGAGAAGCAGGCCTCTACTGGGGCTACACTGTACGACTTGCTTCCAGTTTGGAAAAGGTCTTTTCCGAATGCCCGTTCCGCGAAGGCTATGATGTGAAAGTGGGAACTTCCGAGAAAGGGGTAGACGCCAGACTTTTGAAACCTGAATCTTTCCAACACCTTCTAATTGTGTTTGGAGGAGTGGAAGGTTTAGAGTATGCTTTAGAAAACGATGAGACTTTAGCAGAAGACGACGTAAGTGCTTTGTTTGATCATTATGTTAATACCTGTCCAGCACAAGGTTCACGTACCATTCGGACGGAAGAGGCCATTTTAATATCCATGCAGTCGTTGTCAAGTTTCATTGAAAATGATGGATGTGAAGATGCGGAATAAAACAGATTTTTCATGTTTGTACTTTTTGGGACAATAATTGTGACTGGCGAATGAATGTTAGAGTTAATATTTATTTTGATTGCATATCATATTATACGAAAAATAGTTTTGGAAAATTATTTGTTTTTTTTTAAATTGATTATAGTCGAATATCACTGTTTTACAACTCTCAACTACTCCCTCAGTAGTGAAGATATTTTTAGATCGTGATTTGTTTTCAATATTAGTTATTGTTTCTGAACCTGAAAAAAGTTAATAATATTGTTAAGTTTACTATCTACAGTGGAGCAACCTTTAAATGTGGATTATTGTTTCAGTTTTCATCTTTCTAAATGGACCTTGTTCAAAGCATTAAACACTGTTTCCTTCATCGTTGAAATTACATATCGTTGATCCTCTGCCCGTATTATTGCGGTCCCAGATACAATCATATTAGCACCAGCCTAAAAGAACAACAAAAAGAAGTGCATTTTTTTGTAAATGAGAACAATACCTATAAATATAGTTTTAATTAAATCCGTATAGATTTGTAACTGTCCAAGATTACGTCTGCGCAAGCTTGAATATTTCCTAGTCCAACTCCTCCATCAACTTCGATGTCCAAATCTGGATAGTTTTTACGTAAATAGTCCACTTTAGGCAGCATATCTGTCATAAAACTTTGACCTCCAAATCCCGGTTCAACTGTCATAATTAGAATCATGTCTGCGTGATGCACATGTGGAAGTACTTCTGAGATGGGTGTTCCCGGTTTCAAGCCGATACCAGCCTTTAGCATACATTTAACAATTTTATTATGACATCCTTAAATATTTTTAAAAAATTATTTCCGTACTTTCATTCCTGCTTCCTTAATTTTCCTACATAATCCCGGCACATCACGAGTTGCTTCTATATGAAAGGTGTACTGATCAGCTCCAGCGTCACTCATTGGCTCTACCCACTACAATGCAAAACATAACAGTCATTTAGGCGTTTAATATCGCTAATTTTTATCAAATAACGCAATCATAGTAAACACCCGTGTAGTTACAAACGCCTAACAATTTTACCTGCTCGGGATTTGCCACCATCATATGCATATCAAAGAAAGCCTGTGGTATTTTGGGTCGCAGACATTTCACTATGGGATGTCCAAAGGTCAAATTAGGTACAAAGTGCCCATCCATCACATCCAAATGCAGATAATCAGCACCATTCGATAATAGTTTATTGCACTCTTCTTGAATTTGAGAAAGGTCCGCGTTCAAGATAGATGGTCCAATTTTGCAACAAGGGGCCATTTTTACAGTTGAGAATTTCCTTTGTGTAAAAAAGTTTAGTGGTCCAAGTATATTTCCTCTTTGATGATATTTTCCTCTTGAAAGTATGATTTTTAGGCTCTGCAAATTTCAAAAAATCGAGTTAAAACTGTTAAAGACAATATTAATTTCAGTAATTCTATAATATGTATATTAAATTAGATTAACTAAATCTGTAAACGTCAGTTTCCTGTAACCACCTCTAAAATGCTAGCAAGATCTTTGACGCTCTAAAAACGAATGAATATTAGGCTCGAGGAAAGCAATTTGACAAATAAAATCATTCAGGCAAAGACCTAATATCAGTCTGACAATAATGTTTACAATTTAATAACAGAATTTTTTATTCCATAAGATCCACACGTGATCGGAACAAGGGGAAAGTGTAGATTCATTTAATTTGCTAGCAATTCTCTCGGTACCTCAAAAAACATCTTACATGGCTATTCGCATGTCCAGCAGTGCTGGACCCAATGACTGGATTAGTAGTATTTTTATGTTTTATGGAAAATTACGCATGTTTACCTGCAGCTGCTTGATGGTCATTGGATACAGATAGATGTCACAGAGTTCGACCTCTCTTCAACCAGTACCTGCCTGGTCCTATTAACTTTTCCACAAAGTCATTACATTAACACATGAATAATGAAGACTTGGAGACTACTTGCACCTCAACTATATTCTGGTCTGGATTCGATCCAAACAACTTTTGTCTCTATCATCACATATATCCAGTCCAGTATCCAATCATGTACTTATAAGCACGGACAAATCTTACTTCATACAAACAGCATGCTCATCGTCATTAAAACTTCAACCAGGATTCCTAAACCGAGATAATGACTCTGGTCGTCATCGCTGATTACGCACTTTATAATAGTTTTACTCTGTATCCACTTCTATGCAATAATAAACCTGTAAGCGTTATTATTCTTTAATTTTTTAAGTCAGTAGTTTTGTAGGATATGGATTTTCTGAATGTATTTTGATGTTGTAAACTGTAAATACGTGAGAAATCTGCAATAAAACCAATAATAATAATAATTAAGGCACTTCGATTTTCAAATAATGTTCAGTTCAATTATTAAATTACACAAAAATAAATAGCTTATTAAATTGTACAACTGAAACTTCAGCCTATAAAAGTTAGTATTCGGCCTCAACTACATTCCTTTCTTCTTGCAACATGTCAGTCGCATTGCAATTTCCCATCCAGCCACTACAAAAGACCGGTTTCGTCCTCATCAGCTGAGGAACTGGATATGGATGTTGCTGTTAATGTACGCTACTTTCGAATAATTGAAAATTCCAATTCTTCGTAGATTTACATTATAATTGGCTAGGCATCCTTCTGCAAGAAAAGCTGTTGTATCAATTTATGATGTTGCTAATTCAATTCAGTGTCTCGTTTCCAGGAGCATATTCTTTCTAAAGATAAATAAAATATACAAGCTTTGCTGGATAATCGTTCTTCTTTCTATTTCCAGCTTTCACGATTACCTTTCTTCTTTACTTGACAGAAAAGATAATCATCTCGTTATGCATGAAAAAGCAATTAATCAAGAAAACTTTAGTAAAATTTGCAAAAGTCAGCTGAAAATTAAAGCGTTTATCATTATGCAGAAGCTAAGCGCATCTATTTATACAAATAATTACTGCCGACTCACCAATAACTGAATAACTCTAGTCTAATCTCATTTTAAAAAATCTCTAAAGTTTTTCCCAGATTGCATCCCTGTTTGGCGTGTGTGCAATAAAAGCCGACCTTGATTAGTTAGCGCAGTGCAGAAAACCAGCTGGTTGTAAGCTGAACACTAGAAATGTCAGATTCGACATATTCAGCAAAAGCCAAAATATCCAACTATGCTACCCTTTATGTACATAGACTGAGAGAAAACCGGTAAAATTCAAATTTGCCTATCTCAACTTTACTATGTACCAGCCCATTCTACCAATTCCAACTCTTTTCTCTGGACTAGGGTTCGGATTAGCTAGGAAAGGTATTACGGACACGGATGAGGAGCTGTCCTGTCTTTCTATTTGAAGCTGCTCTGCACTTCTCCACCTGTGCTGGAAATGGGCTTCTACACTACAACAATAGACGAGCTTTAGTTTTTCGACATTGTCAGATTTTCGGTGGTGACAGTTGGAAGTTAGAATCATTAAGGGTCACGACAGTAAGTGTGACACCGGTAATTAGTTAATTGTAGGGGTGGGTCACTGTTAGAATCGTTAGCATTGCAGTGTGCATTGCAGTATATTTACGTCACTTCTTTGGGATTGCTGCGAACAGGTGACAGGGCTTGTCCGTAGGTAATTGGTTGTGTGGTGTGTCAACAAATAACATTACAGCATAAGTTTTCATTGTAAATACGAAAGGTAAGTTTTAATTAAGTTTGACATTGTCGTAATATTTTATGACAGTTGAATTGGAAATAGTGTAATTGATATTACGATTATGTTAACATTAATTGTGATCATTTTTGTCTGACAGATGGTCCGGAAGTTGTAGCACTGGAAAGAAGGACTTACATCTGATGATTAGCTTCCCCTGGGAACGAACTCATACATGGTCTTCTGAGCTGTTAAGGTAGCAGCTGGCTTTACCCAAACTAGGCCAGTCGCAGTTCAGTTCACTCTAGAATGGATCGAAGTGACCCGTGGGAAGTGTGTAGAATGTTAAAACGGTTTTTTGACACCCACAATACGTAAGTTTTCAATGTAGTGATTCTATCGATGAGAGGTGCAGATGTGGACATTTTGCTATGTGTATATCATAAATATCTTTTATTTCGTTTCTAGGATTCGAAGGTTTTTCACCCTCACTGTTATAGTTTTCTTTTTGTTATGGATTTTTGGATTTCGGTTCTTCTCCGAAGAATCATTAGACTCGACAGGTAAATCTTGGCAGAATGAAGTAGGAATGCTTCTTTTGCTAAAGTGGCAGTAGTAGTTATGCGAAGTTTTTGTGTTCTTTAACAGAGGAAATTAATACGTGTCTGGAAAGACATTTGTACAAGCTGAAGGAGGAAAAGGAAAACCTGGACAGTAACATTTTACATTTGCCCCCCTTACGTGATGAGCAGCACTTTCTTCCATACGTTGGAAATGGGTACATTGGTTCTTCTGTGTTAGAGGATTCAACAATCAGGATCAAAGGAAAGGTACGACTGCTTTTCACTTTTAACTTTGCCAAAGGAAAAATACAAATGCGTGAAATGTAGAGGAATTTGTTTTTTGTTGATACATATTTTTAAATTTGGAAACAATGGTTAGGATAAATGACTTGCGCAAAGCATTATAATGTTATTATTTCATTACTTTCAGCACGCACGAACTTTACAAGGAAGGATTCCATTTCGACCGCTAATAAGAGTCTCCTTAACGGATGAAAGTTCTCGTCGAGAAGCAATCGTATCTCAGTTTCGTAGGGGAACTGTACAAAAGTTTTCCTGTATTGAACGCTCACATGGCGATACGGTGGAAGCTATTAGTGTGTACTATGCTCATCGAACTCACCCGTCAGTGTTTGAGCAAGATGTGACTATCCGTAACACGGGTAGCTCAAATGTAGTAGTTCAGTTTGACCAGTTAGGGTGGAGTGGAGATTTGCCATTTCAAACTGACGTGAAAAAGTAATAATATTGGAGCTTTAGATCAATTGTTTGAAAACATTTTGCTTTATGATGTTATAATTTACAAATACTTTCTGATTGCAGAGCTCAGCTGTCAAAGGAGGAGCTGTATTACGTTCTTGGTACTGGAGTTATTGAGATTGATAATGTGTGGATTGGGGTAGCAGTTGCTTCTAAAAAAGTTCCGAATGCTGTAGAAGTTAATGGGAAAAAGTTTGTGTCATTTCGTTTCGTATCGGTAATTAACTATGCAGTTTTGAGTTCAAAGAAGGAGTTTGATAGCGTCAAACCAACCCTCATTAGCAAATCTGAAATGGTATGAAAATCATATTATTGCTACTAAATTTAGGACGGCGACCGGTCAAAATGAATTTACAAAAAATATTTTGTCAGTAATGATATCAATTGTTTGTTTCATTTTTTTGAATCATCAGGAATTTCAAAAAGTGATGACACAAGACGCTCGTAATTTCTTTGAACTTCATGAAACTGCTTGGAATGACCTTTGGAAGACTGGATTTACCATAAGTACCTCCAGGGCAGAAAATGCCCTTAATGGAGATAAAATCAATGCTACCATTTATAATGTACTTTCCCAAGTCAGAGCTCCTTTGCACGAAGTAAATGTTCAAACATCACGGATCCAGGAAGCAAATGCAGTGTTGTCATATTCTGAAGGCTGCTATGGTGGTCATCATACATTGTAAGTTATGAACTAACGGAGTAGGTATACTGGGGTTGATATCCCAATAGAATTATTTGAAAACATTTTACGCTTTTACAGACAGGCGCCCAGCCTATGGTCGTCACTTGACTCAGAAAGTGAAATCCTTAGTGTTACTAACCTTTGGCTTCTAACGTTGGAGAAATTGGTAAGCTTTGATTTACTGACTTTACTCTGCAATTGAATACAAAGCGACAGTATTTTTTCCATATTTAATTTACTTTTTAAATGGCTCGCATTTGTAGGGATGTGATCGATTATTGAAAGCTGGTGCATCTGGTGTCATTCAGGGTATGGTGCTGAGCTTCGGGGCCTTAAAATTTAGCAAGCAGCATTTGGAACTAAATACTGAACCGAAAGATCTTCACAGAGAATATCACTTCAGGTAGTAATCGCGATTTAATGAAATTGTACTGAAGGTATATCAAAAAGTTACATTTTTAAATCAAATAAGTTTTAATCAAATTTTAATATTTTAGGCGAATATGCTTGAAGGTAACGCCAAAGATAATGCATTTAAGATGTATGAATGATGAAAATGAAAATACTTATTTTTATCAATTTTTGCAGCTCCTGCACATGAAACTCATGTGATCTCAATGCACAAACATGGAGCTGGATATGGAGCCATGTCTACCATGTTTTGGGTATCCTTGTCCCTGCTAATCATTTTGTTCCATCTTTTCTTGTTTCATTTGGTGTACACTGAGTATTTTAGTCCAGCAGAGAAGTACAGATCAAGGTACGTGGAGTAGTATTTAAGCTTTATCTAAATTTATTTTATAAATATATTTGTCTCTGATTTGAAGAAGCGCTTTAATGGTGATGCCTAAGTTATAAGTATATGTTAGAAATAAATATTTATTAATCTCGATTATTAGCAAAGCTTCATTGCACACACCACTTGATGCATTTAGTATGTTTCCATTCAAATATCCGATAAATTGTATTTCTCAATATTTTTCGTATGGTCGAGTATCTGTTTCTTGTTTATACTTGAATTGCCTGAAATTAAATGAAATGACATTTATTTTCGGTGCAACTTAACTGTATCAGTGTACCAATTATTTTATCATTTCACCTCGTTTCCGGGCGGTGAATGTGGGGTTGGGTGTGTGGGCTAAGGGTCCCAAAACGCCAGCACTAATGGCGATAGCGGGAATAGCAATTTGTATGCACATAATATGCACCCTATGTCTTGCACGTGTCAGTTTTGTTTTATTGCAACATGAACTGGGCAAATGTCGTATAATGCTTCTTGGTTCATTTTGCTATATGTGAGAGGTGAAATTATAAAATTCTTCTTGAATACTAATTGAGTGGAAATAATGCTTGCAGTGCTAATTTTCGGTTTATTATTTTTCCATGGAGGTCTATGCAAGGAGTTCCATTCGTGACTTCGATCTGAATGCTTGTAGTGCCTTCCTACCTTGTTGAGTTTCCACTTTACCTTGCAGCTTACTTCTTAGTGAAATGGTTCTGGTGTTTTGTTTTTTACAGATTTATTTTTTGTTGAATTTCATATAGAGCAACAGGTCCTCTTATCTGTTTTTGATTTTATGACTTAAAATAATCAAATGTAGCTTCAAACTTTAATGTTGTAACTTCTCTTAGTACTATTTTAGTTCTTTGTAAAAATTACAGAAAAGTTTCCGATTTTTGAGGAAAAACCTGAAACAACAAGTATGTTGGATATCACACCGCGCCCAGAATATCTATAAGAGGCCTATATTTAATCCAGTTTGAGATTCCTGTCTCTTCTGTTTCGTTAAGAAATATTCCATGTGACCCAGTGATTGGTAGCACCACCGTTATGTCAGGTGTTTAGTGTTTTTTAAATTATTTATAGGAATATAATTGTATTGTGTGTTGGGCTTAATGTTTTTATAGCGTGAAAATATGAACTCATTTGTACTTGAACAGTTGAAGACATCCACCAATTCGTTTTTATAGGAAATGACAATAATCTCAATTTGAAAGTACTTTATGTGAATGGAAGTATCGGTGACTGATGATATGTACGAATACCTAGCTATGAAGCTCGTTAAAAATTAATCACACAGTCGCACTCTTGCAGACAACGCAAAAATAAACTGCCAGCGGAGCTCAACTGGTAAATGTTGTTAAACCAGGCTGTAGCACTACTGATTTTCGATTCACTACTGACAATTCTAAACTTGTAGAATAGCCTTAAAACAGTAACCTTGTGCAGTTGTCAGTTGTTAGTCACGATAGAGTTTTCAAGATACTGCTAATTTTTTTAAAAAGTGATCTCGGAATGTTATTTCAATTTGAAATTGTACAATTTATTCAATCAATTACACATACTTTCCTCTTTACCTTACCGATATACATACAGTATATAGACCTTGCACGTGGTTAGACCATGCACAGTTAACGCCAAAATATTTATTAGTCTAATTAGAATATAGCAGAGATTATAAGTAGCTTTAGCTGTAATGTTTAAAAAAATTGTAGAAGCAACTTGGTGGCGTAATATCACGATTTGATGAGTACTGACTGAACTTCTTGCAGTGATAGTTTCATTTTGCTTGCTCTTTAACTCTGATTAACAGAGAAGTTTCTGCTGTTTGCACTGACACCCAAAATAATTGTCAACGAACCAAGAATTACATACTATTATTATACCGGTTGTAAATGTGAACTTGAAAGTTTCAATTTTCAGTCACCAGTCTTTCATGAAATTTAAATAAACGAGTTTGGTTTTTGCTTTATTGTTTGTTTTACATATTAGAAATAGATAGTTAGCAATTAATTGTATGACTTAACAATGACAAAGAATGAAGTGCTATTATTTATATTTGTAGGAGTAAAAGTCGATTTTTGCTGATGTAAATGTTTTATTTTAGATGACAAATAAGTTTCTTATGTCTGTACTAACAGTGCAAAAGTATTCAATTTAAATAATAATTATATAATCTAAGGAACTGCTACTTTATCGTAATGTAAGTGATTCGAGATGTATCATACACGAATTTCAGCGTTCTATGCAATTAGCTAACCACAAAAATGTAACGTATTAATACGTAGTTGAATATATTGAACCTTTTGTGTACCGCGGTGCTAGTGTAACGACTGTGGCGAAGTGGGCGACGAGAAGTTCCAATTGAAAAAATACATTGTGTACTTTTTTGAAACTTTTAAGTTAAGTACTTTATTGCCTTCATTTCTTTAAATCACATTCAAATATGGCATAATCGTAGACTCTTGATGAGATGCATTTTTTCGATACAAAAAATGTAGAAATGTGTAAATGAACATTGCAGTTGCGGGTTGACACGCGTGACTAGAGTTATGCAAACCATTCGAAATACACGTCCAAGTTTTGAGATGTAATTAAACTTTGCAGCTGCAGTCTTTCGTCGTGTTGAACCTTTGGACAGCTCCACACTCTTAGAACATTTAGCTGATTGTCAGTCACTAAAAACTCCTGTAACATACTTTGCTCGACATTGCTACATTCCACCAAGATGAGTCGGGACAGTCGTTTCATTGAATTTGTCTGGAAGAAATTAAATTGCAGCGGCAGTTAGTTACGAAATTATTACATTGTATCTGGCTCATTAAATATTTCATTAGCTGTTATAAACGATAACGATTTCGAATCCATTTCTTTACCTGCCAAATTTTTCTTAGGAGAGCGGGATCAAAATCATCGGCTCTTTTAATTAACAGGTTCTCTATCCAAATAGACGAACAGAGTAATTGCATAAGGGCATGGTCTATTGAATGCTCTGTATTGTCGTCGCACCAAAATTCCAGAATGCCCAACTTGGAAAATAACCCTTCCACATACTGAGAATTACTGTACTCCTTAATTCCACTCAATGCCAGCTTCTTCAGATTTGGACAAGACATAGCTAAAGCTGAAATTCAGGGGTGAAATGATATTTAAAAAAAAGAATAATGCTACTACTGTAATTCTCTGCAGA
The DNA here is from genome assembly GCA_027744115.1 of Acrocyrtus sp. NNG-2020. Taxonomy (NCBI): domain Eukaryota; kingdom Metazoa; phylum Arthropoda; class Collembola; order Entomobryomorpha; family Entomobryidae; genus Acrocyrtus; species Acrocyrtus sp. NNG-2020. Next base: position 21,166 of record JAHZND010002286.1, read on the forward strand.
TTTCTTTTCTTGAACTACTCACAAACTAAACTAACGGATTCAAACTTGTTGAGAATTATGTTTTCTAAGGTTGTCCCAATTACTTGGAGAATAGGGAGGACACCCTCTTCATAGTCAATGGTCATCCCTTCACTGTTTATAATTGTTAATGACTTCAACTTTTCAAATTGCATAAATTTATAGAAGGTATCGTTGTCAATCCACGCATTCGTTAACGATAGTATCTACAGAAGAGAAAATTTTAAGAAGCTGGTTCCGTTTATGAAACGGAATTCTATAGGTAACTTAATGCTCGTTAAGCACCTCAGCATTTGGACAGAGCGTTGCTGCAACATCTATAGAGTCCCCGCGAAGACACGGAGCCGTCGAGTATAGTGAACGAATTCTGAAACGGGGGTAAGTTTCTGAATTTATGATGGATTTTGAATCGAGGTGCTCGAATACCTGTAACAAAAAAGACAAGGGCAAAATGTACACACATAAATTTGCATTTGTGGACATGTAAACTTTGCAAACTTCATTCATCATCAATAATTTTACTTGGAAAATTTTATCGAAATCAAAATCAGTGATAGACTCCAAGTTTTGTAGCACTGTAAGAGCACCTATCCAAGTGCATCTAGTTTCTGTAATGAGAAGCCTCTGCAGTTTTTTACATCTCGAAACTTCATCGTCCCTTCCAACTCCGCAGAGGCTGATGAGACCTTGATCGGAGATCATAGTTGAGACCAAATTGAGTTCAATTATATTTGGACAGTGAGCTGCTATCATGTCCAGTACCTATAATTATCACGACTACATACATAAAGTATCATTCTAAAAGCGGGGATCATTTTTAGTAAAACGAAACTCAGCTGAGCCATTAAATCACTCCAACTAGTGCGAACAATTTACCGGGTCGATAGTGCTCGTCATCATTAAATTTAAGGAAACGACCGATGATAGGTGAGGAATCAGTTTAATAAGTTGAGTTGGCTCGACGTGCCTCAAATATGACAAATTTAATTCTCGCAGTCTCTAAAAAGCACGAAAACCAAAGTCATTAAAATCTACCTGAACGAAATTAACTCCCACTGTAAAATTAGCAAGTTTCTTTTAGCAACCAACCGTGCATCGAGGAAGAAATCGTAGCCCATAATACACCTCTCCTATCCCAAGGCTGAGGTTCAGCGAAAGGAGCTGTTCTTTAATTAGCAGATGAAGAAACTTCCTATTCAGGGAGCGAGTTGATCTTATAACTTCCATTAAATCCTCCAATATACAAGAAGCTGCAAATAAACGTAACATATTTTTATCTTTTAAATCACATTCAAGGCATAGGCAATTATTCACGGTTTTGCAATGTGCATCATTTGCCAAACTTTACGATGTTCCTTTGTTCACGTCGACTTCGCATTTCATTTTAGTATTTTTTGCATTTTTTACATGACAAAAACGTATTTTGATGATGCCATTGCCTTTCCTAAGGTCTCATTCTCATGTACCTGTTCCCATTCGACATTCATAATAGGGGCTACGACGCCACTCCGCTAAAAGTAAACTGCACTACCCGAGTTTAAAAAGCAGTAAAACTCCGGCAATAAAATTTTTGTCGGACACACCACATACTAGTAATATTTACGAGAGACTAATTTGCATTTTAATTGCTCTCTATTTTAGCGTCCATCCCTTGTCACGTGATTGTGCAAAATTTTGTGTGCTAAAAAATATTATTTTTTTTGTTTCTCTTCCTCATCCTACTTGTCTGTTTCCCATGCTCCGTCTCTTTTAGCCCATGCAGTCCATCCCTTGTCACGTGATTGTGCAAAATTTTGTGTGCTAAAAAATATTATTTTTTTTGTTTCTCTTCCTCATCCTACTTGTCTGTTTCCCATGCTCCATCTCTTTTAGCCCATGCTTCATCTCTACAGCCCATTTTGTTGTTTTTTTTTGTCACGGAAAGAGATAAAAACGCTCTTGTCCGTTCTCCTCTCTCGTTACGTAAGGAATGTTGCATTTTGGCAGTAATGTTATTTCCCTGTCATTACCCAGTCGTGAATTTTCTCTCTGAAATTAAATTACAAGCAGGGAGTGAACTCGCAACTAGTCATAAAATACAATACACCAGGTACGAAAAAAAAATTGTACAAGAGATGAAGTTCAAAGACAGAGATTCCCTCATCAGTATATTTTTTTTCTACAGAAAAGAATTTTTTTTTCGTTGAGCTTTAACTGCAATAATATTGCATTTACTGCACCACTTCGCAACTCCAACTCCACGGAACGCATCCTCTCCTTCTTATACCTTTACATACCCGTAGGATTTTTTAGAAACAGCAACAAGCAAAAATAAAAAGCCTGTCCTTTTCTTTAAGAATTACAAACTTCTTGTTTTAAGTCAATGCCCTCCTCTATCTCTCCCTCTCCGTATCCATCTCCTCTGCACAAACAATGACGAACACTTCTTTTTTTTCTCGAGCGCTCACCACTACCAGTTAGGTATAAGACAAAATGATTAGAATCTTTTTTTTCCTGCTGTAGTGCCCATACTTTTATTCTAGCTGTGATTTTTTTAACGCTTTTCATTTCAACTTCATACTCCGGCTGGCTTCCTTGCCATTGACTTTACCTCATTCGTTTCATTTCGCCAGCCAACCACACCATTATTACACTCTCTATATACCCATGAAAACGCTCCTCATTGTAAGCCTTCTTCTGAGTTTACTGCACCACACTTTTTTTAAAAGAAAAAAATTACATTATTATTACTATCATTATTATACACATTGTATGTATTTTCGTACAGTCTGATTGTTTTCCGAGAGAGAGAGAAAATATTATAGGTACATATTTCTAAGGAGGATCAGATCACTCCTTCCTTCTACAGTAAATTAGCAAGGGAGCGTTAGTGATGTAATGCTGAAATACACATTTTTCGGCCATTATCGTTACTGCAAAACCCGGTACTAAAAAAAAGTGGCGAAGCACAGCACTGCATTTCAGCAGTGGTATAAAGCACAGCTTACTTCATATGCTGGGCCAGTTGACGGTACGGTGACGTTGTTAAAAAGAACAGTAAAGGATGGGCACGATGTATACAAGATAGAGAGTTGTGAGCAGGAAGACAAAAAAATATATATATTGCCCTGAGGAAATTAAATAATAAATGTACCTATGCGCTATGTAGTACAATGCCTTGGGACGGCCATGCCGTCCACATTATAAAACACTCATGGACTCTTTTTTACAGTCATTGATTCTTCTCTGTAAAGGCATTTTTGTAGAAAGGAGTGAGCGATTGAATGACGGGAGGAATATCATGAAGAAAATCGTTGCGCAGCCCTAGCATTCCTCAGTTCAT
>JAHZND010002287.1:0-28725 GCA_027744115.1 Acrocyrtus sp. NNG-2020
ACTGTCAATAGTGTCTGCGCAAATATTTGGAAACATCCGTAAAATTCAGTCAGTAGCTTACTCTTGTCCACAAACTTGTCAATTTTTTTTCTGTCCTCGTCCAATTTTTCCTTACTGTCGATCATAAAAAAATACTCGGGCGGAAAGATTTTTTTTGCAGACTTGGACAAACTACAAAATTATCTTTGCGCTTTCACCCTAGTGCGGTTTATTCAGGTTCAATCAAGCCGTTTCCAGTTTTTCCTAAAATAAAAGGTAAATATTTTTTTTATATAAAGGGATCTCAAATGGAGGAACATAAAAGCATAGTGGAGAGAAGGCAGAAATGAGCATAAGCAGTTTTACGTAGAGAATACCTACTCTAAAAATGTCATGTCTCTGTGTGAGCGGGTAAACGAAAGTAATAAATCAAAAAGTGACTTACGCTTACACTTGTAGTTAGGCAAATACTAAATAGTTCTCGCATACGACAATCTCTACGTCTACACAAATTGATATGTACGAAAATCAAAGGTATTACATAATTGCGGCCGGAGCACAGTCGCATACACTATATAAGATACATACATACCTACGTACATAAATGTACTCTACTAAAATACGACAGTATATTAATTATGCAATTTTTTTTTCAAAAATAGCTTAGTGATTGTTTTTATCTACTACTGAATTACATTTCGACAAAAAATTGCTTTCAGTATAAGAAATAGTACCTCATGGCCATGATTGCTGAGACAGCGTAGAACATTTGATTCTGCGGTTTTTTCACCTCGGCAGCAGGTAGCGGCCAAATTATTTCATTGTCAAACATTTAATTAGTCAAAATGTATCCAATAAAATTTTAATCAACAAAAGTCATTAATTAATTACAAGAGTATTACTAGTTGAACCAAATTATTATGTAGTATGTAGAAAGAGAGAGAGAGAGATACACCAATATAATGCTTTGTTAGTAGTAAAGAGAACAGGCACATCTTGAGCACTTTACGGTACCAAAGGCTAAAAACAATTTTCGCAAGTTATTTTTAGGAGCCCACATCCTCCGCAACCTCTAATTTTTCTCGCTATATAGCGAGTGGGCCAAAAACGTGTACTTTCTCTACTTTTACAATAGTTAAATTAAAACTTGATTAAATGATTGTACAAACATCAAATGTTTTAAATAGTGTAGTATTCCTTTCTAAAAATAATGTTTAATGAAAACATACACACATTTTCTGTAGATTAAAGAATGCTCGCATTAATTACTACGTGTTCCTATTCTTCGCTTGTTGAGCTTGCTTGGTAATTTTGCGTAAATCCAGTAAGGCCAATAATAATAATTTATAGGTTATAAAATAGTTTTGGGGAAAAGTGTAAAAAATAATTTCGCTGAGAAAGACAGAAGGAAAAGTTAATAGAACTTCGTGAGCAGCGAAAAATTATTAATAAAATTGTAAAGTAGCCAGTAGGAAGGTCAAGAAGAGAAGAAATGTGAAAATTAAAAACTGAAGTTTTGCAGAGAGTATTGTTGGGCGAGTAGTACACATAGAGAGTAGTGAAGACACAGGACATAGATTATGTAAAGTACCTTAAATGAAATTATTGCAAAATAATATGCGTTTATGTTCAATAGACTCACTTCTCGACTTCCTTCGTCGCCCCACTAGGGTTGGACGGGCCTGTAGTCTTCAAGCTTTTGAATGCCTTCAACCACTTCGACTTCATTGTTTGAGCTGTAGCAGCGGATAGCTTACGATCCGAACCTTTACCCCCTGACCCACCACTCCCGATTGACTGGTCTTCTCCTGCAATAGATATTGCGTCGGCTCCCATTCCACCCATTCGATCCATTTTACCTAGCTTCCCTCCGCTGGAGGATGTCATCTCTGATTTGGCAATCGGTCCAAAAAGCTCTCTCTACACATTTGACCAGTTAAAAAATAGTGGTATCAGCTACATATATCTGATCTAGACCTGCACTCCTCGCTAATCCTTTTTCTTACGTTTTACATATTTTATGCGATTTACTAGTAACGATTTACAAAAGGCTTAAATGCACGTTTAGAATTTCAGTATTCGGTAATTCTGACCCTGAGTGCATTTATGGAACAAGCTTATATGAGGTTTTCCGGTAAATTGTTATCCCCATATTTTGCTGAAGGATCTCATTTACATGAAAAATCTGTTTTTAAAAGAACGGGACAGGCAGTTTATTAAGTACCTAACTGGATAATAGCCCTTGCAATAATTAATGACCATGTTTTGTTGGTGGTCACTAGCCTCTCCTCGATCCATAACATGTTGACTGCGGAGACCACAGTGGCTGTCCACCTGCTATTTACTTTGCTCCACTTCCAGTTCGCTAATCCTCTCTATTCATAAATCGTGCTGGAGTCACGTTCTAATATTCAAAGCAATTCTCAACTGGGGTCGTAAATACTAAATTAAGAATACCTCCAGCAAATTTTAGCAGCAACGCTTTATTATGTTGGTTCTTTTTAATGTTATAAAAGCCACATACTGTCTCCATACTATGTCTCTTTTAGCTCTCTTCACGGTTCAGTTCTTTTCCTTGCTCATTCGTGCCATTCAATGAAAATACATGTCCAGAATATGAAATGTGACTTGAACAGAATGACTAAATAAGCAAAGGAAGATAGTAAAATTGCTTTATCGCCTATAGTTAGCCCACTTCAAGCAGTATCACCCTCTTTCATTTTCATAACCCGCCATAGCAAAGCAATATCTTCTGTTTACGGGATCACGGACGACATGAAACTTTAACAGTGCCATTCAATGAAAATACATGTCCAGAATATGAAATGTGACTTGAACAGAATGACTAAATAAGCAAAGGAAGATAGTATTTAGAATTGCTTATAGTTAGCCCACTTCAAGCAGTATCACCCTCTTTCATTTTCATAACGCGCCATAGCAAAGCAATATCTTCTGTTTACGGGATCACGGACGACATGAAACTTTAACCTTTTGCAACTAACCACCTACCTGAAAAATGTTCCTGCTAGTTCTACTCGAGAGCCCTTACAACAGAGGAAATCTTTAATCAACTAACTTTTCGCTACGGTCACAACTACACTTCACCTCAAGCAGATGCTAAAATAGATTTTTTCCAGGGGCGACGTCATGCAATACGTATACAAAAGATGTTGAATAAACGCTCAAATAAATAAAAAAGGAACCAGAACGAAAGAAAATCTTTTCAATATTATTAAAATTTCCTTCTCATACGACATCAAAATAGATTTCCCTTTTCTGATGAGGTTTTTTACATGGCTGCTTGAATTCTACTTTATGCTACTTGAGCCTTTCCGCCTGGACAAAGCCCTTTAGTTAATCTGTTTTCATGTTTACAAGAAGGAAATGATATTACTGAGTACGCCGATTTATATATCCACTACAAAGGTAGTTTGACGTAAACTGGCATAATTGGGAATATACCTACCTATACTGTATTACGGTGACGATTCAAATAAATCCCGTGTAAAGATATTATTGCATATCACCCCATTTTATTTCTTCGAATATATTTTCCAGCTACACGCACCCTGATCATGAACAAGTAAACGAAAAAAATGCTATTTCATTGTATAAAAATTCGTAACACATACAAACTTTCGTAATAACTTTTCCTTTACATCCTTTGAATAATAAAAGCCGTTAAACTTTAAAAGGTGAAAGGTGATGCTTAAAGTTGTGATGTGTGTGTGCATATTTCAAAGAATGCGCGTGATTAATACATCTTATAGGGGACCGATGTATTCTACAATTACCTAGCCGCTTCCAATTTTCTACACTACACTCTACTATAAACAAAGTAAAAGCTCTAAAGAGGCTGACTTACCTGTGCTCTCAAGATCAAAACATTTTAATATAAGAAGTATTAATTTCACAAAGAAAATTGGAAACCCACGCGTATCTGGGATAAGTTTAGGATGTAAGGAAGCTGTACGTAGTTTCCGGAGAAATGGAGAGCATGGAACTAAATACATAAGGCAAGGGCTCATTCTTTAATAGAGAAAAAAACAAAATTGATTAGCTGCACAGGAAGTCGTATATGTTCCTGTGGACGAAAAAGGTAAGGCAAGAAAGGATTTATTTTCATGAAAAATCATTCGATATGATTGAGAAACACGAGCACAGCACTTTTTCAAGCAATGTCTCCATTGTCTCAAACCAGCCCAGAAGGATTGGTTCTCAAAATAAATATAAGTAGGTAGGTACCCAACATACATATGTTCCATACATCGAAATGCGTCCTCCTGATTTTTGAATTTCATTTATGATATTGCTAACGAGTACTATGAAAAATCTGCCACGATTTTAAAAGAATTTTCCTCGCCAGCAATTGCTTTGATCTCATTTTGTATAATAGTTCAATTGAAAACTATTTTTGGCCTAATAATGGCAGCAACGAGCAGTATCATTATTAATAAAACTGAATGCCTTTAATCTGTCTAAAGCCAATTTAATTGGTCTACGGCTTAACACATTTTCCCTGAAAGGTGGGAAGCAATCAATTAACTGGAAACTGGATTTCAAAATAATTCCGCTTTGGTCCCTTTCAAAAAGTTAATTTCAACTTTCGGTGAATTCGTTTAGTAAAAGATCATTTACATTATTATCTCCTTTGCCTTCCAATTTGCTGTCACATTTTCACGCTTCGGAAAAACCATAACGAAGTCCTTTTGAAATTTCGCTTCTTGGAATTTTCATAACCCCGCCAGACATTAAAAATTTGTTTCTGTTCGTCATTTGACTTTATACTGCAATACTACAAACTTTTGCAAAATAAATATTAGGTTCGTAGAAGGGAATTTTTTTGGAAAATGACAACAAGTAATTGTGCCGCCAAACATGAGCTCCTGGAACTACTCAATTTTATTAAACCCTAAGGATACGCCTCAGACAGAAGGGCAGAAATGACTATTTGAAATATTTACCCGTAATATTTTCTGAATTTTCTATACATGCTTGCAAATCCTATTTTTACCAGCCATACTAGCTGGGGTAGGGATAGAGATGTCAGAGTGTGAATAAATAAAATGTGAAAAGTGCCGCTAGTCACCTATTTATATCCAGACACAAATAGGAGAGGAGAACATGATGGATTACGTAAGTGCATGTCTCCTCGTGTCCATCTTCATTTGCATTTATATTATACGGGGTATTTGTTCTGAAAATTTTTATACCCAGTGGACCGAACTCAAATAAGAGAACAAGATGGAAAAACTTTCAAAGTTCTCGTCGGAACTTCTACGGTAGGGAAAAGTTTCAAAGGATGGAAATAGGTTTGTATAAAAAATAAGTAGGTTGCCCAAATTTAGGTAAGTCCATCAGCAAACATCGCAAATTAGGAAAATAAACTTGGCTTTTGCAAAGTAAAAAAAAAGAAAAAGCACTTTGAAAATGTAAAAAAACAGTAACAACCACAGCATTTTCCCAAAGCGTATATTTTATTCAAAATCTTAATTTAGGAAGGCGGCTGGGAATAAAGAAAGTACCTTTGTTGCATCCTGACCAACGTATCTAATGAATCCTGAATGGGTTTCATTTCCGCTTCCAATTCCGCCATCTCCTTCCTCAGTCCGTCAATTCGACTTCTGATCGAGCTCGTTATTATACGATCCATTATCAACTCATCTTTTAAAACTGGCACATGGGAAAGATCCTAAAATATTCACAAACAATCAACGTTAAAACAAACTCCAATTTTGCAGACACATCCAAAAATAATTATACTCAATGGAAGTGTGCTCTGCTCTTCCATTAACACATTACCAACTTCACTTTCTCCGGTGAAAGCAACCGGCAACCATATTGCGGATTCAACTCACGGCCATTAAATTGATCAGCAACCAAATAGAAAGATTTTATTTCAGGTAGAGCATCGCAGATAGCTTCCAGGCGTGAATAAAATGGAATAATCACACGCTCCACTGAAAATTCCGTCCGTTCCAGTGGCACATATAATTATGTTTTTACGGCTGTCTACCTCGCCCTGACATGATATGACACAGGAGTGAAGGATAATTATAACTACTACATTACGACAGTCATTACCATCTCAGCAGTGTCTGCTTAAGCATATGTTGTTTCTACTAGGGAGTCAGGTAGTCTCAAAATAAAAAATGCATAGATTCGCAGAGGGAGCACAGAAACTCGGTTTCCGTTTCTTTACTCCATTATTGCTTCCCAAACGAGCTCTACACCGTAAACTGATATAATCCAGTATCGACTATTTGACATTGTAGCTTAAGCAGAAGTACGATGGGTGGTCCACTTATTTATACCACTGCTGGTTTGCACTATCAACAATCCTATCGGACAGCTTTCACCGCCAGCGGAAGGAATATCCATGTGGATTTGCATACGCGGAGGTACTTGAAAAAATAAAAATTGGGCAATGTTTACTGTCTGCGCTCTGTCGGCTCCTTTTCTGTTAGATGGATGGTTATTACTAGTTCTCCTACCTTCTCCCTCTAGAATTGACTTTCATTTGGGACTCAGATAAACTGTAATCTTTGTGTTCACTGTGTAATACTAAATATTTCCTCATTTCATGTGTACTTTCATATCAGTTCACTTTCTCGTCTGTAACTCCCAGCAGAATTTAAAACGGCAACTGCCGATTCACCAACTCTGCCGTAAAATGTATTGTAATGGGGAAAACATTTTTTTTGTCTACTTCCTATGCGAAAATAAAAATACATGGTTGATTTTATGGCTGGTCACTGTTTATCGAATGGTTTTTATGTTTTGGTTGGATAAAAATGCAGAAATAAAGTGCTTTCTTTGCATTTACTTTGTGGACTTGTAAACAAAATAAATTGTGAAAGCGANTTTTTTTTGTCTACTTCCTATGCGAAAATAAAAATACATGGTTGATTTTATGGCTGGTCACTGTTTATCGAATGGTTTTTATGTTTTGGTTGGATAAAAATGCAGAAATAAAGTGCTTTCTTTGCATTTACTTTGTGGACTTGTAAACAAAATAAATTGTGAAAGCGAAATATTGGAATAGATACGGAATGAGGACGTTTGTTATTGCTGATATCGGCCATAATATTAACTCCGCCGCAACTTCCGCACAATTGTCAGTTGGTAATTTATACGTATCTATAAGTTTACAAGCTCTGCATATTGGAAATAAAAATGTCTGGATTTATTTACGTAGTGGTGTACTTTTGATGGCTGAGCAGCCAAAAACAATGGAGTAATTTCTAGCCAATGCATCCAGAGATGAGAACGCACTTCATTATTCTTATTATTTGAACTAGAAAATAAAAAATCCACAAAAGCTCGTTTTCCCTATAAAGTTTATAGTAGTAGTGAGCAATCCAGCAAACCTAGGTAGAAATTTATGAGAAATGCAATAAAAGATAAACTCATATCTTGGATGTTTGCGTTGACATTACCTTTTCCCCGCCTATGCCTCATTTTATTACCTATCTATACATACACCTAGACGGATAATTGGTACGAAACACTATCGAATAAAGTTTTCTAAATAAACTTTTGCTCTTTAAGATAAATTAAAATGTTTTCGGTATTATTTACTTGAGCAGCATGTCTGTATCAATTTGATAAACTATTCATGAAACATGAAAGAGTGATTCCGGGTTTTCTCATTGAAAGTTGTTTTGGCGTAAATAAGAAACGGGAGTGACAGATCAGAAAGACATACACAGACACGCCAATTAACCTCCTGTATGATGACTTTAATATGCTCCATTAGTCTAAACAAACTACTTTTCTGTATTACGATTTTTCATTCAAATTCACATTTTTCACGCTTCAAATCTATTAAACCACATGATCGCAGCTAGCTTACTACCGCTTAAACTTGCTGTTTCATAAATTTACAGTTGCATCATTTAAGAAATGTCAAGAGGAAAATTAACAGCAATATATTTTTTGTCACGAGGTGAAGCCTTTCTGCAAACAAGGTAGACCTTAGTCGTAAATCTATTTTACATTCTTACCAGCAAATCATACAGTGCATGCACCAAGTTAATATCATAGCACTGGCGAAAACAATACCATCTTACTGCTTCCATATTTTATCAACTTTGTTCGAGGGTAAAATACATTTTCTTGTCAGACTGGGGACTCGGAAAACAAAAAGCTCCTAAACTAAACTAAAACACCGTGACTTTTCCAGTGTAGCATTTATCATAACTGTAACAAAACAGCGAGGCCGGGCAGATAACAAAGACGACATTCTTTATGAATTATATATTTGCAGAAGATACTAAACTTACTTTATACATAGGTATACAAATATAGCGTCTTACCTGGTTCGCAAATTCAGCTCCTCCTTCTTGGACGGAGAGAAGGGGGAGAGGTAAGGTGAATGCATGTCTCGGTGTAGCTTGGACCGGTACAACCATGGTCTTCACACGCAAATTCAGATCCTCCTTCTTGGACGGAGAGAAGGGGGAGAGGTAAGGTGAATGCATGTCTCGGTGTAGCTTGGACCGGTACAACCATGGTCTTCACGAATTCCCGTAAATCTTGAATTCCATTTATGTTCCTACAAATTGCTGCGAGTTGATCATATCGTCTGTTTGTTTCGGGAGACTGAAAATACCAAAGTCAGTTCAGATAGTAAGTTAAGCGGTTTAGTTAGTGAGAAAATCCGATGAGAAATTGGATTATTTGGAAGTTGAATGTTTAGGCACATGTACATGTCCGTTTTCGCTACCCTTGCTTGTAATTAAAGAGCTCTAAAGCTATTAAGATTCTACCAGTAAAAGCTGACCTCTCCTTGACTTGACTTACATCAAAGTACAAAAATTCAAGTAAAGATACTAAAGAGTGCAATAAATAACTCTCAGAAAAGTGCGCTTTCCCAATATAAATAACCACAGAGTTAAAGCTGGGCCGAACAAAAAGTTGACTTATAATAATCCGGGTTTTTTTTGCTAACAGTAAATTGCTGTCTCGGACAAGGGGATCTGAAAGCATATTAACCCAATCCGGAATTCCTGTTGTCTCTCCCTCGCAATCTGAAGCAGTTACCCGGTCAGAAAAGGCTGCTTTTTAGCTGGAGCAATAAAGATTGCCATTAGCATCAGGAAAAACAAACATCAAATCGATAATGAATAAGATAATGGCAATCTTGTGTTTTCTATTCTACGTAAATACCAGTGGACGAGTTTCGCCGACGCAGTGCTCTGCAAAATTTATGCTTTTCCCAACCTACACCCATCCACTAGAATACAAGATTGACAGCCATCCCTACTTTTATATGTACCTATTTCTGTTCTGTCTAGCAGAAATAGCAGAATTCCTGAAAAGATAAAAGCTCTTTTTATGATGTCCGACAGTCCAACGTTGCAAAAGTATTTTGCTAGTTAATTGATCCGTCAATTAATTCGTTCCCTGAAACGTTCACCGTTGTTGCTTGCTACCCCCACATAAAAATAGCTTTTATCACTTTTCCGCTTCCAACCCTGAGCTTCCTTGCTAAGATATTTCATAGTAACTGTGTATCATCCTGAAAGTAATTATTTTCATATAAAGAGAATTTAATTATATACGGTTCTGTATCCATTATAATTAAATACGTTCCTAATGCATTTTTCTTCCACTTAAGGACATCACTCACAATGGAGCACTCCATCCAAATAAAAATTTACTTGATGATCATGTCCACGTCCACCGAGAGCTGATTTCATGCTTCGCCATTCCCTCAAAAACAAAAATGAAGATAACGAAGATGAACAAAATAAAAAATAATTTTCCCATTTTCTTCTCCATGCATCTAATCTATCTGGATGGTGACTACTGAAGTGAAATGAGAGCTTTTTTTTCTGTCTAGCAGGAAGGAAAAAACGAATCAAGTAAACCAAGACTTGTCAGCCAAGCCACTATACTATGTCAGGGAGATATAACATTTCCACTTAGAAACACTCTTTTCATTTCATTCCCTCTCTTCTGAGCAATACTATCCCGTATGCCAGTCAAGTCAACAACTTTTTTTTTCTTGCTAGTCCTTCTCTAGCCCCCCTTCTTCCTAGACCGCCTAAAAATAACAACTGAAGGGCTTATAGTATCTAAAGCCTATAATGATAAGGGAAGAGGACAGTTTCTTATATCTCCCACAACTAATGCGGTTAACTCAACTGAAAAAGAATAACTTGTGTAAACATGTAATACACTATGCTATTACTAAAGAACTCATTTCGTTCTCCAGTCTATCATATTTTTACATCAAATGACAGCCCAACCACATTTTTGTCTCCTGCTCAATGCCTGTCCCTCTACGGCGCTGCTTCTGTATGATGACAAGTCCCATATTTTTATTTTGAAAAAAGAGATCATCCTCTCCTCTCGCTACAAGTTTCTAACGAAGACATGATACCTTTTTTTTATTCTCTTCATCATCATTACACGGCATGATGCCTTCCAAAATTATGTGTGTTTATGGTACGTGTGCGCTCGTTTTTTTCCTCCTTTTTCTCTTCCTCAGAGTATGAAAGATTGATGAAAATCCTTTATTTTTCTAGCAGTAGTTTGTCGGGAAGCCGGAAGGGAAAAAATGTGTTTTAAGAAATTCACTCTTGCGTTCGCTGACTTTACAGGGACACAGTCAAGAAACGGAACGGAAGACGGGGTATGTGCAGGAACATAGTCGCCAAAGGCTTCATGGGGTTTCCGTTTTGTGGTTGTTATTACTTTAAAAGGGGCACGTTGCAGATAACGAATTACCAGCGCACTTTACTTTTTAACGCTATATTACGTCATGCCTCTACCTTAAAGCTAATTTCAGCTAACGTAGTTTACTTCACAGCCGGCATTGCTTTAAGGACGCGTCAGCTTTCCTCGAAATTTGTTGGAGTGGCAAAGAGTAAAAAATTACTTATCACAGCTCTTGCAAGTCAGGATAACTCAAAATTGAATTTTTGGATATTTCCCTAATTCCTAGAAAACTAATTCTGTGTATTTTCAAAAGTATTTCCGTACGATAAAATAATCACTGGAAAAGCTTCGTGAGATTGCATAAATAGCTTGAGAATGCAAGCTTGCAAAAAAAATCTTGCGAGAGTTTGATCAATAAAGTGAGGGGAGTAGCTGACTTTACATCTTATGCTGTGTAACTAATGAAAGCATGTTTGCTTAAAGTTATTGAAAATGTGAGGTGCTAAGCAATGTTCCTTTAGAGTATAGACTTACCCCTGTGGCGATTATTTCTGATCCCAGCATAACCGAATCAGACAACTCCTTACACAAGTCAACGTAGACATCTTCCAGTTCCTGTGAAAAGTAAATGATAGTCAGTAAAAATACGGAAAGTCATAAAATGTTTTAAATAAATTTTCTATTGCTACAAGCAAAATTGAAAATAATGTAATTTTAGAGCATTTTTCTCATTTAGAAAAATCTGTGCGCAAGGCTGCAGGAGATTTAGCATGATAGTTGGCAAAAAAAATTGGAGAAATAGTTTCCGCCAAATTTACTTTCGATTCCGTTTTCCGTTTCCTTTTTACTACTTAACTTGCTTCCCGCTTTATGGCCAAGTACATTTGCTGTAAACCTGGTTGAAAACGATCATTTCCCCCAACATCTATGAGAGCAGACCTCATCACCTCCCACCGAAAGCATATTGAGGTGAAACATTACCTGTACGTGTAAGGATAATGTGGTATGCTTATCACGCAATTTGCTGCACTTAAAGGAAGAGCGAGACCAGGCCTTTGGCAATTTTCGCGTGTGCCTTTCATCTAAAAGCCCACACCTACGATCTATAACCTTGCTCTTCCAACTACAGCCAACTTTTTATTTGGGAGCGTGCTGATCATGTCCTGCATAATAGATTTTTGTAGGGTCTCCTTCTCTTTCAATGAATAGATTCAGGCCATACACTTTTTATTGTTCTAAACATTCTCATTGCGAATTTCGCTACATCTGTCTGTCCGTGTCGGTCAGTGAATATACCTCCTCTCCTGGCCTCGTCTCACATTTCCCAAACTCTTCTAAATTCAACTACAAAGTCATAATGTGCTACCATGTGCTTCCCCTTTTAATAAAAACCAGCGCCACAAATTCACCTTGAATTTGTACGTATGCAAGTAGCGAAACCCCGCAAATTCACTTTCCAATTGCAACAGGAGTTCCGCAGCACCTTGCTGAATTTACTCCACTATAAAATATGGCGACCTTCCTACCTCCGCTACAACTCATACTTGGCAATTCATCTGCCAACACAAGAGTCTACAATATCCAACTTGGGAGTCGTAAAGTGAAGCTGAGATATTCTTGTGTAAAAAATAAATAAAAAAATAACCACCAAAAACTATTTTCCACAGGTATGCAGTGCCATAACTTATTCCAAGTCGACGCATACACAGCACTACAACAACGTATGGTAATAGTTTAGGGCTACGGGATACAATACCCGTTTCACTGGCGCTTTTGAAGGCTCATAATTTCACTTCCTTTCATTGCGGCAGCTTAAAAGTAATGAAAGCCTTGAACTAAAAGGAAACAACGAAGAAAGTGTGCAGTGGGAAAACAGTATAACAATCGCATAATGTAGAAGGGCAAAATATGCTTATCATAAAATATTCCTGATATTTTATATAAAAGGCCTCCAGTTCAAACTTCAGATTTCATCCGCATACAAGCACACAAATTCATAGCCTCCCGAACCTTAAACATATTTATTTTTCTGCAGCGCTCAAATCACAATGTCTAAGCAGTATAAGGGAGCACGCGTGTCCGCAGCAACTTTCACTTTATATCCGGAGCTAGGGCTGTTGTGCCTGCATATCTGTAAAAGTGAATTACACTGGAGGGGACCTACCCAGTGGCATATTACCACCTACCGTTTCCTGTAACGATGCAGTATTTCCTTGTGCAATGAATTGAAAGTGTGTTCTTCTTCTCCTGTAAGCACACGCTCAACAGAGTTTAAGAAGCGTACACTTCTGTCCAGATCGCTGGATCACTCCTCAGAAGTCAATTTATCCACCTGAGCAAAAATATACGGCAGGGCAATAAGGCAGGGCCGGCAGGTCACGCAATCGCTTTTTTCCTTTTTTCTATTACTTCCTAAGGAGCAAAGTACATTGGAGCTCCCGCCAGATTAATTGCCGTTATTTTCACCTAGTAAAAATGGCCAATCTCCAACGGAGTCGTTTATGCTTATAATTTCTTAACTAGCTTTTGTGAGGAGTAGAGGAAAATATACTTTCGCCTCTTCCTTGAACTTCATCTCTTAAAAAAATGGTTGCATGACTGAAGGAGAGGAAATGCTTTTATGATATATTTGATGCTAATGAATGGAAGTCAGGCTGATATTACGTGAAATTAAGTTGAAACGCAAAGGAGTAAGGACTTCTACAAGGCTTTCTCTTGATTTATGCTAATCCTTAGACCAAATGTTTATAAAACGCAAACTCTCTTTTAGGACATGGGAGCTTGTATTTAACAAGCAACTTGCTACGCACGCTTCTAGTCACTACATCCAATTCAAACAAACTGCCAACTCAAACAAAAAAGTAGAGTTCCCGGGGAACACTACACATATGTAAATTCCTGTCTTGCTTTCTCGGGGGAGACCCAACTGGGAGCATCTAGGTGGAGCACATTTCCACATACTCGTATATATTTCAGAATGCAATATATATTCTGCAACATGTCATTATCAAAGCCATGAACCATGAAATTGGCGATGACGATGATGATGGCGCTAAATGTTAGCAGCACATAGGTATGTAATAAACAGAGCTAATATAGTGCAATGAACCTCTTCGACTAAAAAGCTTGTATGTAGAGTTTATGCATTTGTGCGTAATGCGCACTTTTAATTATAAAATGAAAAAGGTTCAGCACTGGGATATGGAAAGCTAAAACATAATTTAGCCCTAACATCTGCAGAACGAAGCAAGAAACGCTAGGGCGGAAGTAAAAGGAAGTTTAAATAAAATATTACGGATTTCTCCAGTCACCATCTCATCGCTCACTTAAATACCTACCTACCAATTATCGGATTTTCTCGGTGAAGCTGATTTTTATCGTTGTTGGTAGCCGCGAGCTGAAAATTTGCAATTAAGTGGGTGTTCTTGCTTCCTTCCTGTTTCAACTGGTTTCTCAATTACACTTTTCTCCTTAATGGGCATCAATCTGATCAATCACTTTCTGCTTAGCAAATGATAAATGGGAGTCTTGCGGATTCACCGATTCAATAAATCACAAGACTTTTTTCTATGCAAAAGCTAAACTATTAGAAGACTTCACAATCCCAATCCCATCCAAATACAACTTTTGTGAAGGAGTAAGTAGCATGCATTTACATTTAAGAAAAATATACAGTTGTATGTATGAATCGCTGCGTACAGTGTCGACTCCGACTCCCGGATAGCTTTTTTGCGAGGAGTGCCACATACAATAACATGAATACCTTTAGAAGATCACGCTTTATAAAGCTGTCAGAAAACTTTTCACTCCAACTTTGTCTCTCGCAGAGAAAGGGGAATTGTAAGAAAGTTTCTCAATAACCTGCAGGTTTTCCTGCACTCCAATTTCCCGTACCAACACCGACCATGGCGACCATATAAAATAACAATCGAGAGTATGACGTAAATCTTTCTAGTGTGAGGTAATAACAGTAATATCACCACCCGAATCGCAACAATATATAATGCACAAACTGAATAATTCGTAGGACAAAATGCAATCTAAATGGACAAACTTTTTTGCCGATACTTTCCCCGCACCATTAATATAAAAAAAATCAGGGTATATTTTCTTTCCGCTGCAGCCTGCGCACGTTATCAAAGTAATAGTGATGGAAGCATTATTTTGAATCCTTGTGCAAGATAATACAAAAAACTTTATCGATAAAAAAAGGGTGGCAGGATTGGAAAAACAATTCCTACGTTGAGAACCAAGTACACATAAAAAAGAGTACTGGAGTGTACTGCTTAACACACCTGAAGGAGGGCTGGCAAAGTTTCGGTGTGATACTCTTTCAGCATGGAATTGGTTCCTCGAAGTTGCTGGATGTAAGCTGAAAATTAAAGGAAAACCATGAAAAGTTAATGACAGTATATTTCACTATAATAATAATTTAGCAAGATTATTGAAGAATCCTGTTACAACTGAAATCCTCAAGTCTACCCTAATAATTTTAAAATGATTTTAGTTTTCTATTACACTGGTTTTGGTTTGACTTTACGTAGACGAACGACTTGTCAACTTTGTTTGTTAAGTTTATCAATAAAACTTGTACTCACCGTTATGGGTCTCATAGTATTGAGCTAGAGATTGGTTCGAGCCCATCTGTATGTGCTGCATGCATGCATCACTGTAGTCCCGGTAAGCCTAGAAAAAATGTAAAATTTTCATGCTCAACATTCAAGATACAATCGCAATTTGCACAAATTACACACGAGAAAGTTGACAACAAAAAATATTTTTTGGCAGTTGTCAATTTTCCTGTCATGTCTTGATTCATCTCCATTCTCGCAAAACGTTCCCAATTGACTTTGGAAGGAGAGCAGCATCATCAATATCAACATCAAGCAAGAATGTGGTTTAGTGGTTGCTTTCTTACTTTTGCAAGAAGCGTTTCCGTTTTGCTATGATTCATCTCCATTCCTGCAAAACGTTCCCAATTGACTTTGGAAGGAGAGCAGCATCATCAATATCAACATCAAGCAAGAATGTGGTTTAGTGGTTGCTTTCTTACTTTTGCAAGAAGCGTTTCCGTTTTGCTAAGAACAGTCTCAAAACTCTCTCGATGTGCAAACACTTTCCGTGACTGAATTTTGAGGCAAAATGTTTTCTCCAGTAGTGGTCGTGACACCTGCAGAAAAGTAAAGAAAAAAGTGCATAGGTATATGTTTTTCCCGTAATGCTATTAAATCTTGCCGTTGGCTGCACATGTTCAGGCTATTTATAGAGGTTGAGAAAAACAACAGCTTGAGTATACAACATCGCATTATTACCAGAGGAGAAAATGGACGATTTTTTGTTCGCGATGACGTAAGCGAAGCAAAATAAAAACTTCATAAGAAAAACTGATAAAGAACTAGGGCAAGGGAATTGTTCGATTCAGTTTATTTAACAGAAAACCTTTTTGTGTTCGTATGAGCTTCGGTGGAAGATAATCGAGTTCCTTAAGTCTAATTGTTAGCATAGGCTGAAATTAGCCATCTCCATTATTACTTTTGCGGTTGAGTTATCAATACCATTAGCTGGACAGAAGCACTGTCCTTCACAAATGTCGACTTACAATTGGGTCAGTTAGTTAAGCGTGTAAAAAAAGGACTTACTTGTCTGGCAAGAGACGCAGAAATATCGGAATGAGCTTGAGAGTCCAATTCTACTTCTTGGAGAAGATCCTTCCCATATCTGGAACATGGCACTGTTGCAGGGTGGCCTGTGAACAGAAGTTATAAATGAGTCCCACATTAGATTTATTGTCACATTAGCTAAAAAATCCCAAGAATTACTACCTTTAGGTACTTTTCATCCACATTGAAACATCTGCTACCTTTTAGTTTTTAGTCATACTAATCCTTATCTTTATCTTTGTCTTTACCACACACATTTCATGGGATTGTGAAGATATAGTAGATATGCCTAGCGCTACCCCTAAAGTTTGGGTAGAACACATCATGGTTGCCTTTGCAATGAAAAATTTACAGCCGATAAGAGATTAGTAGCAATGTAACATTTAAAAAAACAGAAAAGTACTATGTCCTGATTACTACCTAATTCCTTTTTATGACTTAAGTACCTAAGTACCATTTTAGTTTACTTAGGCAAGACATTTGGAAAATTCTTGGGGTGTGTAAAGTAAAAAAAATCTCAAAAGCTAAATTCTTTAGAAAATCTGTCAGTTCAACTCGAGGTTTGTGCCCTCACTCATTTCCTCACTTTACTACATACATAATTTGAACAAATTACGGAAGCTATAATTCTGTCAAAAATTAAGTGCTTTGAAAACATTCAGGTTTTTAAAACAAGCAATTGCAATGGATATGTCTGATATCAAAGCAATCCTCAACCAAAAACTAACTTTTGATTTGGATATTGTAAAAACGAAGGTAAAGTAAATAATTTAAGTTTCTTCGTATTCGCAAGGAAAGCAAATCATATAATTTTTTAAAAAATATATCAGCTTGATATTTTACTTTCTCCGGCATTATAGCCCCTGTACAGCAAAAAGACTTTCGTTTGGGAGCTGGAGTCCATTGAATCTGTAATGACGGATGGGGTGCAGCGAGCAATATTTTGCGAGTTTGAAATCGGACATGGATCTTTTTCTTACACTAACGGAAACGGAACATCAAACTCTTGCTCCGGCAGCGTGCCTCACTCAAAATGGAGGCTGCACTTGGATTTGGCTGACATCGAGCCTGCAATAACAGTCGAGAAGCTATCTCCTACTGACAAAGTCATCTACTACAGGATGTCTGCCAGAGCAATGCGATCTCCAAAAGAAGAAACGGATGTCATTAGTACGCTTCACACTTACGTTATAATAACGCTCTTGTAATACATGCCGCGCTAAAATACAGTTTTTTATGAACGGGTTACAAAGTCACACTCTCTTCACTGCAGGTTACCCACAGTGGGACTTATTCTATGAGGCTGTCAATACTAACGAGCGAAAAGTTGCTGCCGGCCAACAGCGAAAGTTTACTCTGCATAAGCAGCACGATTACGGATGCAGCTACACCTCTTGGTTCAAGGACGTTCTTACTAGTGACTCATTGTCATTACTGCTCAAGGTGGATTTCGAAACTTGCGAGTCCTCTTCAGTCTACTCATTCTCGGTCTAAAGTTAAAATGTTTCTACTTCGGTAAAACTTGAAGCGGTCTTTCTACTGAAGCTATATGCTCTAAAAGTAGGTATTCAGTTATCAGTTTATGCGTCTATTGTTTAGATTATGCACTAATTGTACGTAAATTTCAATTCACATTTCACATTTCACATATTCATTATCATTTTTGCATGGCTTACCTTTCTTTTCGAAGTTCTGCATTGCGTTTGCGATAATTTTCTATAAGCATTTGTAGTTGAACTGCATGCTGTTCATGAAGTTGGGAAAGTTGCTGAGTAAAGTCCGAAACTGAAAATAAACAGAAAATGTAAAAAAAAATATTCCACAGCTGAGTTCTGAATTGCATTCATTCCTTCCTCTTCCCTATTTGCGGAAGGCGCATTAGCTCTAATGGAGCTAGTCCATTACGTAATGCAATGCATGAAAGCAGGCATAATGATTCACTTCATGCATCAATAACATCGTGTTTACTTTATTTTCTATATAACACCAAAAACACACATACAATATTTGCAACGAGTGGGATTTTCTGACAGTTGACAAATGATTTCGTTGATGTGTTCCTGTTCATCAACAGATTAGTACAAGAATCCTGAAGCAATCCCTCACTATATTTTTCCAAGAAGAAAGAAACACCCATTGCGCTAGTTTTTTTTACTATTTCCGCGATAAACATTTTTGGTAGTTTGTGCAACAAGGCAATATATCATCAACTCTGTCCTACGTTATAACTGCGACTTACAAGATAAAAGTTTATATGCATCTAAAAACATTCGAAAATGTGGTGGGACAATTTGCTCTGCGTATACAAAACAGCTAACCAAAAAAACTTTCCTTAAAGCGTAGTCATACTGGTTAAAAAAGGAGCACTTCGCTCGCACACATCCCACCAATTTATGAATGAACTGGCTTGTGGTGCGTCCAGGAAGGAATCTGAGTCACAATTTACGTTCACGCCAAACCAATGCCAAAATAATGTTCATGAGAAACGGTGAAAATGGGAAGTTAGCGTGACACCCGCACTTCCAACACACGTCATTACCTCTCTCGCTTTCACCCACGCCAGTGTACTAGCAACTGGCACGGCCAAGCCACCCAGACACAGATATTCCTGATAAGTGCATTAATGGACTGCAGCCACCAATTTTAAGTTGATTTTTATGTCATAAAACCGCTCCTCGTGTACCTTCCTTGATTATAAAAAATTACATTTAAAAGTTGAAAGTGTGAAAATCAATTTATATTTTTTGAGCAAGGATCATTTGTTATCTTTGAAATTCAGAACCACTTTTTGCAAACTCGAGAAAGAGTGCAGAAATCTGGAAAGACGTGTTATGACTATGACACAGTATCTTTTTGATGTAGCAGAGAGATCTGTTTCTTTTTGCTATTTCAGCGTGTGTGCCATACAGCCAATCTCTGCTCTTACTCTTATCGGGTATACAATCGGAACGTGTCCATATGGATGAGTAGTCGTTAAGACATAAAAAACAGGCGGATGATGTTTTTTCTTGATAATGATGGTCGAGGAACAGACGGACCGAAACCCATATCTGCCAAAAACATGGCGTTTTATGAGATAAACATTTTTGCAAAACCAGTGGAGGGAGCCAAAGCCTACATGGCAGATGATCTTTTTCTCATTTTCACATTGGAGGCCGGTGTATGTGAAATGCGACGAGAATTTGCATAACACAGGTCATCATCATGAGTATCGGCATCATCACCATCATCATTATAGTCATCATAAACCCAAATGAGTTCGCAGTCTTTACCCAAAGACGATCGTAACTCTTACATGGACTCATCATCATGGCATGAATTGCGTTTCGCTAAAATAACGGAAAAATTAGATCTCATCCTTGTATGCTTTGACACAGTGACACGAGGAAGCTCATATTTTTAGAGGCTGCAGAGCCCAACACGGGTTTACTGCTTATTAAATTACAAATTTTAGAGCCTCTTCCTCCCTAGCTTTGCACGCTTAATTTAAATGACTCATCTTCATGCATAATATCAGAGGATATAAAGCTCATTTTGCTTTCACTGTCTCGTCACAAGTTATTCCTTCGGTGGCTCTACATTAGTCTATTTTAAGGCTCTAATTTTAGGATCAGATTGAATTATGTATGCGAAGAAGTGAAAAAGCAGATCTATTGTTGGGCTGCTTTGCTTCTCCTACTCACAGATTAAATTTTAGCGCTACATATCAGTTTAGCATTATACGCTGAATTGGAATTTAATCTCTAAACGTTTACAAAGCGCCTAACGGACTTGGCCTTCACTCATGCTTTTTAAGCACCAGTCAAATCTGAAAAGATAGGAGTCTGTATTCCATTCAAGGTTGCGTAGGCATACGCTACTGATCCATTTTATATATCTGCAGCCGTAATACTGGCATATTTTAATTTTTAATCTCTAGAAATTATTCCAAACTTCGGTTACTGCTACCAAAATTACGGATTATTTAAGTATCTTTTATGTCACCATTCTTACCAACTAATAACGAACATTCCATTCCGTTCCCAGCAATCTGCAAGTATATCTACCTAATACAAAATCCTGTATCCTGTCTGCTTTTCTCCAATTCACTGAAAGCCCTCCCTTAAAGCTGATGTGGTGTGCGGTCTGCCACAGCTTTTATCTCTGTATTATTATACGCGAATATACTGTGCAAATTATGTAGGCTAAAAGTTACTTTGTTGTAATTAGCAGTGACAGCTAGAGACTACGAAATAAAATTCATGAACCAGTTCACATCATATTTGCTAACGATTACTAAACTTGCAATATTGAAATTAACATGTTTGTATTCAAAGACAAACATGTATGTAGTCCACTTGCTATAGTCAATCTATTTGAAACGCATTTAGGTTGACTCGCTGACTTTATTTACTGCAGTACAGAGGAATTCCGAGGATCAAGTTGGCTTTTGATTTGGGGAGTATGCGTGCAGACCATATCATGCACCATCCCTCCCTTTCTAATTTTAGACATTAGGAATGTATTCCTCGCACAGAAGTATGTATTGTTATAAAGTGTGCCGTATTTATAGCTCGGTTTATCTATAGCTATCAAGACAAACGAGCTTCCATGTAAAATCAAGTCACAATTCCAAAATTATTCTTTTTTTAAAGCCCAGCTTTTGCCAAGTGCCAACTAGGTCGATTCGGCCAATTATTCATCGACGGAAGGAAGTAGCCTTCCAGTCATGTAAATACATTCAGATTATTCAGAACAACCTTACCTACTGCCTGCATCGCTCTCTTGTGCATTTGCGCTCATGGAAAATCATAATGCAAAAAATAATGCATTTTACTACCTTCATTATGTACTGTGCTTGGCTGTCGCTATAAATTATTACGGCGGGTGCAGCGCGTCCACACAGACACGCACTTGCTCGTCCAAAACCCTGCCTGCTAAATTTTTTTTGCGCAGATATGACAGATCTGTCTGTAAAGCATCAGCAAAATCTGCCTACGCAAATTCCCTCACGTTTACTAACAACATTCTTCGGATGGAAGGGGTGGGTGGTGCTGATAGTGGGAGCAGAGTACAAGTGTGTAGCACAAAGTGAAATATTCTAGCAAGGTCGAAATAATTACTGTTATATGAAGAAGCCTCAGGATATTTAAAAAATTGTATTGAAGAAAGTATAGCTGAAGGCTACACTAATGTACACACTTAGCTGTACAGAGAATTCATCTAGAGAGCGGAGTAAAAAAAAGTTTTTAGGTCAGGATGAAATGAAAGTTCGCTTGCTTCCCCGAATTGACTGCAAGACTTTAGCAAAACATAAAAACTGAGAGAGTAAGATGAGGGCTTTGCTAAACACAAGGGATGCCAGAAGGACGCACTCGTTGGATAGATGATGGATTGCATAAAAAACTCGGAAGGACTTACAGTAAAGCTAAACATATGCAGTTGCTAATTAGAACAACTTATCTAATTAAATTAGGTATGTTTTTCGAATCCCCCTTCACACACTAGATTATTCTGCTAATTGCAAGGAGTAAAAAAACTCGTAAGAGATGTCGAAGCTCTTCCTGGAATTTTCAGTTTTAAAGTAAGCAGTATAAGTAGCCTACCTTTTTGTGTAGCTGGGAGCTCGGAAACTTTGCTCCTAGCAAAAAACAAGTTCATATAGATGTTTGCTTTTACTCATGGAAAAAAATTCGTTTGTATCAGCAGGGGATTTTACAAAGTCAGCGCAGCTCAAATCCTCCATTGTGGGCATGAACGAGATCACAAAGAGGATGGAGAGTAAGTATTGTGGGCTCTCACAATAACCTCCGGTTCAAAGCAAATTCAGTTCGGAATTTACTCATTGTGAGAAAAGAAAAGTCCCCTAAAAAGTTCAGATTTTAAGATCAAACGTCAATGAATGCTGTCGGTGCAAGTCAAAGTGGTTCGAGTTGCTTTCAGAAAAAAAAATAATCTTTCCGATTACAAGATAAATTTCCCTGACTAATCATATCAGAAAATGCCGTTTTTCTCACAAGTGTAGGATGCCATTTTTGCACTGCTGTCTTTGTCTATGACTGAAGATGAGTGCTCAGCTTATAGTACCTAATGCGGTTTTAGAGTAGGTATTCTTGCAAGCATAAGCATCATCATCATCATCATGATCTTATAGTTAGTCCACAACATATAAAAATGCCTGTCAGCGGAAAATACAAAAAAATGAATGAAACCAAAGCAAATAATTTTTGTTTGCTGGGCAAAACCATAAAAAATAAACTTTGGCTAGAACAGCAGAATAAAAACTGAAATAACACACACTCAAAACAGTCCTATTCTTGCGTATTCACTCATGAGTGGTGGTAGTACATCTCTTACAAGTCCTTTTTCAGATAAGCATCCTCATCCCAAGCCATCATCACAGTGTTTCGCGGAAGCCCAAGGCTCAATAATGAATCCTCAAACTGCAAACTCCACTGGATAACTTCTCAAAGATAAAGGTTTTAGAGGAGACAACCATAAACTAGGGAAAAGTGCAATATTACGGCACAGCAAGTAGTGCTCCGCACAACATATAAATTTCTTTTTCTCCCTCTCTCCATCCATTACATTACAGAAGAATAGAGAAAGTAGGCCGTAATAATGGTGAAAGTTTTCCTGTGCGAATATTTCTAGCACACATAAAGGTTATTAAGGTACGCAGGAGCTTAGACGGCTGGAGGCTCTCTTTTTCAACAAGAAAAATTATAATAAGAAGCCCTTCACCGTTTTTCCACTCCTTTCCCTGTCTTTACCAATTTATGATAAAACTTGAGATGAAAAAAGGAAAAGCTTGAGAGAAGAGGAGCACAAGAAGCCTATTCAATATACCAAATCAATATGAATTCTCACAAGCCTTAAATTTCACACTTTTATGTTTTATATTGAACAAGTAAAATCCTAGAGCTTTAAATGTGGACTTTACACGTACGCCCAGGTTGCAACTCTTAAGAATTTCATCTCGTTCCACGTACTTTGTATTGCCTTTTACGATAAGAACAGAAAAAGAAAAATGCATAACGACTTCCTTTTCGCAGCTAGTTCCTCATTGTAATGTGTGGTAGAAGTGAAGTGTGTGCCCTTATTTAAACTAGCCTATTACGACATATAATAAAACAAAGTTAGAAAAAATAAAGCCGTAAACAGCAGTCTCTCTCACCGTGAATGGGTTTTGTTTGGAAGAAACGATGCTTGATCTTGTTTGCGCCGTTCTGTTCCAGAAAATGTAACGGTAAATGTATGCGTGCTTATTACAGCAAGTAGCATTTTGAATTGTGTCTCCCCCTCACTGAATCATGAAACATGCTGATGGGGGAGAACAATTTTGTTAAAGGTGTATACGTGCGAAAGTAGGCCAAAATGCGAACAGTCGCACTTATTCAAATGTGCTTACTCCTGGGAGAAAAAAATGCTTTCTAGCTCGCTACTCACTACTACTCACTTTCGCGCGTATACAAAAAAAGATCAAATGAAAAATAAGGAAACGGAAACGCAAAGACGACAACAAAGAGCGTGTAAAAGAGCCAGCCATTTTCAATGGCCTATTTACCAAAAGTTTTGAAGTGCGAAGATACATGAATAATAGAGAGCACGCACCGCACATGTCAAGTTCGCAGTTCTCTGCAAATTTGACTAGACTTTCACCTAATATAGCCCCCGCATTATGGAACAGGTTGCTACCAAACATTCACCAGCCACGAAGAGTATAATACTGATGGATGACTAATACCGAGAAAAATGAAGTAGTTTGTAATGAGCGGGGTGACTTGGAACAAAATCGCTAATCTAGACTGTGTACGTGCACTATTCAGCATTAGCGTCATTATTTTAGCAAACAGCTGCCATGTTTCGGGTCAATTTTGGTTAGATTTGAAAGTATTAGTAGGGGAAAAGCCAGAAAATTATTCATATATTGTTAGTGTGTAGTTAGTGTGATGAGTAGGTTATATATGTTCCACTATGCAGGAAAGTAAACAGTCCGATTTGACAACCAAGTTCCCGCGGAGTGAATAATTTATGCGTGGATTTTGGATAATGGTATAAGTACTGCGTGTGTGTAACTAGGTATATGCGAAGTGAAAACATTTTCTTGATTGAGACAGGTGAATTTCTCATGCAGGCAGGCTTTGGTAAGCAGTCTTGTTCAGCAGTTTGTCTGTTTTATGTTTCCCTTATATTCTGCTATCTCAAAGCTAAACCGAGCATTACTCCCATCCTAAGTATATGTAGGTATGCCAAGCATAAATACTTGAATTTTTTTTATCACAGTCCCTGACCCGTAAATATGGCGCTTGCATAGACTGACTGAATCTGGAAGAGGTTCCACTCAGCGACCAGATTCATATAATTTAATATTGCTGCTTTCATTCCACCCCAACTTTAATAAGAATCATGGAAAGGAAGGCACGTTGAACGTGAAAGCATTGAAACGTAAATACGCTACGTACAAAATTAAATCAAAATCCCCATGCATGGGCTCACTCGCAGTGAGCTTATATGTAATTGTTTTCACTGTGATTACGCTTTCTCCACCAACGTCAGCACACTGGCATTTCCTGCTTACATTTTAAAAGCAAAATAATAAAATAAAGCAGCGGGTGGGTGGCCACCAATCTTTAAATTTAATTGTAGATATGTATTACATCTAGGCAAATGAGGAAATAACGGAGGTGAACTAACTCAAATAAACATACAACAATTTCCTGATTACAGTTTAGGAAACACGATAAGTATTCAGTATATATACGTACCGCTCCGAGCGTAAAGCTAGTTTCCCCTGAAGATTAAAATGTCACTACTTGAGGTTGAGGTATATTAAGCGGAGAAAAGCGTCGTGACACTTGCAGCTCCACTCAACCAGCAAACTCCCAAACTGAATTGAAACGTTACCAAAGGTCCGTTTTGTTCTGGGTTTTTGGTGCTTGAATCATAATTCTTCAAGCGCTTTTTAGTCCTAGATTAAAAACAAACTTTCGAAAGGTTGGTTCTAAAGGGCAGAATTAAACCCAAACCGTCGTTGGAGAAATCGAAAAACGAGAAAATCAGCTTGTCTGCCATTCTGCATTATGCAACGACTCTTTATGAAAGCTGGAACTATTTATGTAGCTCAAAAAAAAGTTTTCAAAAAGTTTTTGCATGTTTTTTCTCCATAAAAAAATCCGCGTCAAGTTTGCTGCAGCATGGTTTACTACATGTCTACTTCCATCTTAGCTCTCCCATTCCCTCCCTGACGCGTATACTGATGCCTTACTTAATAATTGCTATGCATTCATGTTTAATTCGTGCCTTCTTTTGAACACGGCCCATCCGTAACACTGCAAGAGAAATTTCCTATTCATCATATCCCACTTTAATGCCTACACATGACCTACATCATACAAGCATTTTCTTTCAAATGTAACTATGAATAATATATTATCCTTCTTCGTGAAAAGGCACAATCCCGGACCATTTCCACACACCGTTTCAATATCGCTCCACTTTTTCCACCTTCCCTATATTTTATGCATTTGAAACGCAAGCGGGGGAAGGTACCGTGCAAAATGTCAGCAGCGCACCTTGAGAACGCCATGTAAAAAATGGCTCTGCCTGTTATTTCGCCTATCCTGTTTATGTCAACCCTGCTTCAACTCCATTATTACATAATTTGCTGTTTGGCTCCTCACACAGTTTGCGAGTATTGCTCCACACGTCATGCGTCATGATTAATGATTTTGCGGGATATCTCGCTTGAAATGCAGTTTTAGTGTAGTGTGTCACAAAAAATATGACACCGGACGTAAAGAAATTAATGCGTCCTTCCGTTTCACTAAAAGCAACAGCAGCAGGGTTTGGCGTGAGCCCTGATCTTCAGCTTCAGCATAAATCCCATAAATTGCATTTATCAGCTTAATGTGATACCTCACAGTACAATTGGCTATCACATGTCCGCTTCGACTACAATAAATTGACAGTTATCCAATTGCATAGTCCTACTTCCTATATGAAGTATGGATCGCATCGGGTCACTGCCAACTTTCCCCTATAAAAATTACACATTGGATACGATACGGCATGGCACGTTTTATTCAATTGAGAATTTACAATGTACGAAGATAAAGAATGTCAGGCACGTTTCTATTCTTCTACACTAGCGCTAACATTGATTATGTTATCTGCTGAAAACTGGCTTGGTTCGTGAAAGCACGATGAAACCGTAATCTTCAGGGAAAAAACTCTGCTTAACTCTATGTTTGGAGGATTGTCTAGCCATCCTCTCAGTCCTGTTCAGTACACCGCTCGTCAGAGACAAAAGGGAGTTAATGGTGATAGGACTGGGATCATGAGATGTAATACAAGTAGCAAACTGACAATGAGTTGCAATACTTATGTAACGATACCAGAACCAGACAGCGACTTTTGTAGTTTTGGTGTGTAGATGATGATAACTTTTCCGAGGAGCGGAAAGAGACCGGGACGTACCACTAACGCAACGGGGTAGTTATCAGAAAGCAGGAATCGACATTGACAAACTTGTTTCATGCTCTATCAATTGGAATAATCGGCTTCTAAACATATACAGCTGAAAAAAAATGCCGACAGACTCCTTCATTGAAGTACACCCATTTTCTCTCTCTAAAAAATCTGCTTGATAAAAGTACGAGAATTTCCCAAACTCCAGTGTTTCTACACTTGTTGTGAAATGTAGGACGCAATCTACTTCAAAAAAATATTTTCTCCTCCAGTGATAAGCTTTTTCTCATTCGTGATCCAATATAAAGCAGCTAAACGGCAGATGTAGCTGACTTCAAAGACAAGGAAAAGTTCACAACCTCCACTCCACCCATTTGAGAATTTGAGCGCCGTGACTGTCCTATTGAAAAGTAATCAATTTCCGTAGCACCTAAAAAGTGCCTCCCATACAGTATTTTATAGCACTGCTCTGATTACTCTCATTCAGCTGAAAATGGATTGCACAGCAGTACTGCGCTTCAGTTTGAAAAAGAAATTAGGCCAGTCATCACTTTTAAAGCTTTTTTTTATATAAAAATACCGCGATGAGCGAGCTGCGTAAACAGTAGCACACTTTCTCACTCGAATATCTATTTAAATTTACAGACTGTTTCCCCATTAAAAGCTAGCTAAGGGGAGAAAAGGGTCAAGGTCACCTAAGATTTTCGTGCACATTGATTAAGCTTTGCTTCGTGAGTATCTCCTTTCAAGACAGTTTTGTAAAATGAACTGACATTCCACAGAAGAGCTTGCCAAACCCTCTGCTTGTATAGTGACTTTGTCTGTCCTGCCTACCAGCACAAATTGCAATTTGTTGGCTAGTACTGACAGGCTACCGAAAATGAATATTTAACCGTTTATTCATGCACTATAAAAGGAAGTGGCCACGTCGATAAATCAATACATCCGTCCGCTCACTATACTGCGAATACTCTTTGCACCGCTATCATATAAGTAGAAAAGTAGCAGACTTGGGCAGTAGTTTTGACATATTTCTGCTCCATTCCTTTTTATTGTTTTTTTGTTTCATGTCAAGTTAGCTTTTCCTCCTGAAGGCATTTAGCTCATCTGTCTTGGAAAGTTAGAGAGGCGCACACAGTGCAGAGACTTTTACGCTCATCGCTCCAAATTCCACCCACGGAAAAGTAAGTAATAAATAAGAAATAAAAAAGACAATTCAA
This sequence comes from Acrocyrtus sp. NNG-2020, assembly GCA_027744115.1. Lineage (NCBI taxonomy): Eukaryota > Metazoa > Arthropoda > Collembola > Entomobryomorpha > Entomobryidae > Acrocyrtus > Acrocyrtus sp. NNG-2020. The sequence goes on from JAHZND010002287.1 coordinate 27,977, forward strand.
ACTTTGTTTTTCCGAGGGACTTTGGGTTTTGAGGGACTTCTGTCAAGCGAAAAATGATACATGTCAATTCATTCCATGTTTCGGAAAATTACCTCACTTGCGACATTTTTTAGACAGAAAGTAAACTCAAGACTGGTCGTCCTCCAACTCCAACACGCCAGAAAGAAGAACGAAAGAAAAAGGCAGTGCACCACTCCCACATAATATTCGACTTTATAAAAGCAAAACGGCATAAGATTATTTACTCTTTTAGCTATCAATGGGAAAGCACAGAGAAAAAGACGAAAGGACACATTTGCGGAACAAGCTGGTATTCTCACGGGTCCACTAAAAAATCGAAAAGTAAAACATTTGCGAAATACCTAAACAACATGCTCTTTCATGTTTCCCCTCACTCCAGCTTTTCCTTTTAAGGTTTGTGCTCGCTGAGAGTTTCGCATGACAGATGAGAATAAACTTGGAAGATGACATAGGAGTATAGTTTAGGGAGGAAGCGTGTGGAAGAATGGGGATACGGGTAGCCTCCTTCAAAATATACAAACATTTTGATATGAAAGTGTACTCACTTCAGAATATAAGCCAGGCTCTAATCCATATGCAAAGCTGAGAAAATTGATATTTCCAAAAAAAAAATTCTAAGGCATGATGCAAACCTTCAAGAATATACATTTTTTTGGTATTCCAGGAAGGAAGATAACCCACAGATGACAATTTTGCTCTTTTGTTTGGATTAAATATTTCTAGCATAA